>CM064580.1:30528683-30788683 GCA_032716605.1 Paralithodes platypus
GCTTATCTCACCTGGTATATTTTAACCAATTTGGTCACTAGATGTCTTATATATCGCCGAATAAAATCGTCTGTCTAGAATAAGCAATATCATAAGCTGGCGTCATCCGATTGAGGAGTTAATCATATATCCCTTTTTATTCTCTTTAACTCTACAGTTTTGTTATCCCTTTTTATTCTCTTTAACTCTACATTTTGTTTTTCTCACTGGCTTGTTCCTCCCCTGGCCCAACAGTCTTTCTCTCGGTAATTGGTACTTCCAAGTAATCAGACCTAATATCCAGTTGCCTTTATATTATACCTTCAACACGCTACCAATAACGTATATCCTAATCTATAAGTAGACTGTTACACGTTAGCTTGGCCACTCAGCCACCTAACCTCTGCCTACCTATACTGTGGATGACTAGCTCTGCCTTACACACACATTATATTTGAATCAAGCTAGTTTTCCCCCAAACATTCCTGACACACTCATGAGCATTATTACGATTATTAAATATATCATCTTTGTATATGTCTCTGTACATCGTGTACTCTTTAGTTGTCTATGGTTGTTCTTAATTATTATCCATGTGCTTGAGACATGTGCTGTAAATAAACTATATAAACCTGATTACTGATATTGCAATCTATTACGATAGAGTACTCATTGAGGTTAGACACCGGACCTATATAAACAATATGATTTTTGGTATTGTGTTAGGACTGATGTCCATATGTATATTATTCAACCACTCTTATTTCCACCTATAATACATGTGTAAACCTGACTCGAATATTCACTCAAATACCTCTCCCTAGCATAGTAGAACCCACGTCCAGACGGTGTAGTTTATGCAGCCATAAATACCTCCTCATCTATAAAAAGGCTGGTATCTCAATATGCATGATACGTCATGTAGTAGGAAAACCCACCAGATATTTAATGCAAGGAAGACTTTCAAACTTCTTCAAGATCTGGCCAACATTAATATAGTGAATACGTAACAAATAATTATAATATGACAAATGTGACATGAATTATTAGGTCATCTGTTTTTCACCGGACAACACGTGGCTCAGTGAACTAATGGACATAATATAGAACATTATAAGTTATTGCATTATCTCTCTCTTGTTGTTCTTTCCAGTGCGAGAAGGTGAAAATGGATCCCTTCTTAATATTTAAAACTTTGACCCTATGGCCCTATAATCCCTAGTATCTAAAGATTAGGGGTTCGCAGCAGTCGTAAATTAACCTCTCAACAGTACATGCAGGTGTAATAAGTTAGGATTAATTTCGATAATTGAACATTAATGACTTAATTTCCTATCATTCTGTTATTTTGAAAGTATAAAGGGAAAACCTTTCTGATATATATCAAATTGTGAATTGTTTTTTCAGTAAGATCATCTTCAACAAAGCAAATTCTGGTAAAATATATACTGTACTTTTATTTGTATTACACATTAACACACAAAGAGCGGGTGGTAGGGTATTTTACACTGTGCCGCCCAGTGTTTTTTTTTTTACCCTAAATAGGGTTGTTTCCATGCTCATTTTCATGCATAAACAAGACCCAGAGCATAAAACAAGTATCTATCCCTGAAAGGGCGTAAACAGAGCTTTCCAGTGACACCCGAACCATCCTTGTACGACCACTGGTTCTCTTGCAACGATCGTGCAACACGAGTGCAAAAAACCTAAAATAAGGTAATTTCCGTACATAATTCCCTGTGTAGCGAGTGAGAGGAGGGGGAGGAAGGTAGAATACAGTTCAGTACACACACGGTGGTCTTGGGGAGCGGTCATAAGGTTACTACGCTCGTCTCACTGCTCAGCTCTCTCTCTCAGCAACATTACGTGCTGAAAATGGCACTCGACAGATGTCGTGCACTGCCACATAGTCCAAATTTATTTAACTCGACAGATGTCGTGCGCCGTTGGGTAAGGGTTAAATTATATATTTTAAATTCAGTTATTAACACCTCTACCTATTCTTATAATTAACCCCTTATTGGCGGCGCTCGACTTAACCCGTTGAGCCCCGGCTAGTTATAATATTTTGTTCACCCCAGTCCCAAGCCATTTTCACTTATTTTTTTTGTTTGCTAAAATGGAAGACAAGGATGAGAAATGAATAAAATAAAAATAAATCACCTCAGACATTTTTTTTTTTGGGGGGGGGGGGCCGGTGGGGGGTTGGGGGGGGGGGAGCCTCAAAACAATTTG
Organism: Paralithodes platypus; assembly: GCA_032716605.1. Lineage (NCBI taxonomy): Eukaryota > Metazoa > Arthropoda > Malacostraca > Decapoda > Lithodidae > Paralithodes > Paralithodes platypus. Next base: position 30,530,898 of record CM064580.1, read on the forward strand.
TTGAGCCAAAATGGAAGAGAATGGTGAGAAATTAAGACAAAAATAAAAAAGACTCATTTCGGTCATTTGGGGGGCGGGGGGGGGTTTCAATAGTTCGTCTCCCCCGCATGACCACCCGCCCGGGAGCACTAGGGTAAAAACTGAGTATGGCATTGTACGGCATACATCCTAAGGAGTATCTCACATAAATCTCAAGCCTCTAGCTCCCATACGACAGGAGTAATGAAGGTTCAAAGTGGCGGTGAACTAGGGGTGTAAACTATCCCCACTAAGCCCACCACCACCAGCCGCACGGCTGTCTCGGCCCGCTCACACCTACTGGCCCGGCTCCCACACACACTACGGTACCTCCCCCTCCTATTCTCCCGCCATTTCCTACCTTACGAGCCACGTAAGTGTTTTTTATATGTCGGACGCACGTGATGCGTCGCTGGGAGTTGGTGATCAAAGACTGCCGACGCAACACGTGCGACGCTGGGTCTCACCGGGTTAAGTCGTGCACCAATTTGCAGCAAGTTAGGAGCATTATTAAGGCTTTTAAAAGGGTTAAAATCGAGTGCAAATGGCCGGGAGCGCAGCGGGCCAGACAGCCAACTCCCAGGGCTTACCGCCGCCCATTAACTCATGTTCCCTGTGTTCTCGAGAGGCCGGCAGTGTAGCCAGTAGTGAGCATAGCTGGGAAAAATATACCGCTATACGCAAAACTCCCATGTTCGTGGCACCACTGCAAGAGAACCACGAGTGACGAGTGCTACGTAGCTCGTTCTGGTCTCATTTTGAAGCTTTTAGCGCCTAGATTTTTGCTGAATACATTTCTTTTCTTGCAGATACTTGATTGATCATTCAGGAGGGCCTGAATATGCCCAAATGAGCCCAAAACACCCCACTAGACAAGGGTTAATAATCATCATAATTGATGTTATGCCAAAACCTGAGACTAAGGCGCAACGGATAGCCACGATAAAGGAGTCCACTCCAAAAAATCCAAACTCTATGGATACAAGTTCACCTGCTTCATCCTTAATTACCTTGGCCAGGACCCCTCAACAAAAACCAAGGGCCTCAGCTACCCAAACCACGCCCCCGAGGTCCCAAGGGAGCCAAAAGGCTGGCTCACCTGTCCCGCTCCCTTTCATCTCCCCGCTTTCGCTGACCCCAGGCCAAGACAGACACAATAGGGCCATGCCTGTGGAGAGAGAGAGGGACTTTCTAGCCTGGAGAAAGAGTACAACAATGAATGACTTGTTCAGGTAGGACACCGACGTCAGCTCACCATCTTAAGGCAAAGCTCATTCTCTGAGCAAATCGTTATGTAAGGCTTGAGTAGTTCGGCCGACATATGTGAGCCACTCCGTCACTGGTTACAGATCACCCTAACCCCCATTCTGAGTAGCTTGTTGGGTGAGTATTTTGATACTGACGTAAGCAATTTCATCAAACGTTTTTTATTTATTTTTATTTTTTTATGTGGATGAGGGAGCCAAAGGCAATACTTCCTGTGACGAGTTGACCTCTAGAGTTGAAAGAGTGACAGGGCCAAAATCAAATATTGTACGAGCCAAAATGGCTGGACACACGGAGTTTGAAGCAATTTAAGTCATAGGATGTGGAAAAGATGGAATCAGGGAGAGAGTTCCAGAGATTAGCCGTTGAATATAAGAAAGATTGGAAATATCATTGAACTCTTGGGTTAGAAAGTTGTACAGAGTAGGGGTGGGATTGTGATGCAAGTCAGGTGCTATGTGCTCTACGTAGAAGAGGTGGTATACACTGAGAGAGCTCTGAGGAACACCAATTATTGTAATAGCGGTAGATTTGTGTTTCTATGTGTATGAAGGAAACAGAAGGCAAGGCTCTCTGTAGCAAGTGTCTCCCCTAAAGTTGAGAGAGTGAAAGAGCCAAATTATTATCATTATTTTTTGTTATGTACAATATTGGAAAGAAGACTGGTGTGCTTGTTTACTGTAGTACAATGCTTAGGAGGAGGAGGTGTTTGTGAGAGCTAGCTGGACATAAACAGAAACAGTAAGGGAAGCCAGACAAATGAAACAGGAGTTCCAGCAACTCCATATCACATACCTATTTGGCCTCCCCTGGGTATTGCCCTGCTCGATTGGTGTCTACAATCACCCCACCTTTAGGATAGTGAGAGAGGTGCAACATTGAGGTGAAGAGAGAGATTGCAGAGAATCTGTGAGTGAACGTGAGTTAATGAGACAAAAGGCTTCCTTTTCTACTTTGTCTAGAAGTGCTGTGTGAGAGGATCTTCCCCACATATGCAAACAATACATGGGCATAAATACATGGGGTAAAGAACCCCTGGAGGCGGTTGAGCATGACACGCTTCTGGGAAGCTGTTTTAGCAAGAGTGGTAATATGGTCTTTCCAAGAGAGATCAGAAGATAAAGAGACACAGAGAATGTTAGAAGATAAAAGGTTAATTTGCATGTTGTTTAACCCCTACTGTACCGTAGGTTACAGTAATGAAAGTCTCCCCCAGTCCCAAGCAATATGGCCAAAATGGCAAGATAGAACAACCTCCTGTGACGCTCCTGCATAGTAGCCACGTGCGGGCATGCGCGAGTGTCGGCTGCCCAGCTGTTTAGAAACCGGCTGGCGGCAGCCGGCCAGCCGGCTTTTCCTGCTTGACTATCAGCAGTCTATAGTGCGTGCACCCTGTAACCGAGTAATAGGATACCTTGTTGTCCAGGCAGGACTCTTGACGGTTTAGGGTGGTTTGTTGCCTGGGTTTATAGATAAGGGTGGAATCTAGCGTTTTCCGTTGTTGCTTGTTGCCGCATACCTAGTCCAATAGAAAGAGCCCAGTGTTTATATATCCCAGGACGTAACACTCCCACCTCAAAAGATGAAGGAATACTGGCTCTCCCAGCCTGCAGAGGGTTGGATATCAGCTGAGAAGTGTTGCCAACTCTAGAGCAGTGATCAAACGGTCGTGGTACCAGGCACTGCCTGATACTGGCAGTTACAAGGAAAGTACATTGCTGACGGCTCCCTTCCGTCGCTGGGACTGGGGAGTGATTTTTCTACTGACGGTTCCCTGCCGTCGCTGGTACAGAAGGGGTTAAGAGTAAGTGATAGTCTTGTGGAAAATTATGACGAGCAGAGAGATGGAAAAATTGAGTTTTGGAAACATTGAAAGTATCAGGGTTTACTCTGTCCCAATCAGAGATAGTAGACAGATCAGAGGATAGCCGTGCCAAGGCCCTGTTATGTGAGTTTTGGAGTGATTGCAAGCTGGGTTGTTGTGAAAAACTAGTTGAATAGTGTAAGGTAGAGTCATCAGCATGTGAGTGGATGGGACTAGAGGTACAGTTGAGGAGATAATTCATTAATATTAGAAAGAGAACTGGAGACAGGACAGACTCATAATGAAAACCGGAGTTGATAGGTTGAGGAAGAGAGCGATGGCCATCCACAACCACAGCTATAGAACGGCCAGAAAGGAAATTAGAGATGAAGGCACAGATGGAGGGATAGAAACAGAAGGAGGGTAGTATGGAAATTAGAGATTTGTGCCAGACTTTATAAAAGGCCTTTGATATCTCTAGCGCAATAAAAAAAGGTCTCACTGAAGTCACGGAACGAGGCTGACCAAGAGTTATTACAATATGAAAGGAGATCACTTGTAGAGCGGGCTCTAAGGAAGCCATACTGACAATCTGAAAGTAGCTTATGGGAAGACAAATGTTTAAAGAAATGTGTTATTTAAGAATAGATAAAAACAAAATTAGAGATACAATATATGTGAGCAATTGGATGATAGTTGGAGATTTGAGAGCAGTCACCCCTCTTTGGGACAGCTTTGATGAGAGCAACTTTCCAGCAAGAAGGGAAGATGTTCGAAGAAAGACAGAGACAAAAGAGTTTGCCTAGGCAAGGAGTCATCACGGATGCACAGTTTTTGAGTACAACAAAAGGAACACCATCTTGTCTGTACGCATTCTTAGTATTAAGCCCAGAGAGGGCAGAAAGTACATCCTTAGAAGAGATTAGGATGTTGGGCATAAGTAAGAGAAAGGGGGATGGAGAGGGAGGAATAAAAACCATAATCATCCAAGATTGAATTTTTAGCGAAGAGTACAGCTATGTCAGAGGAAGAAGCGGTGGAAAAGAGGAGGGAAAGACGAGGAAGTAATATTGTTGGAGAGGTTTTTCGGCTAGATCCCTGAAATATTTGGAAGAGCTAGAGTTGGAAAGTTCAGAGAATTTGTTATTGATGACATTTCTTTGGCAAGTCGAGGAACATATTTGGCTTGTTTCTGAGCAGAAACATAAAAAGAATGAGATTCTTGAGTTTGAAGGCGATGGTACCGTTTGAATGCTTCCTCCTTATTGCGGATAACAGTTGAACAGGCGTGAGTAGGCCAAGACTTTTTGCATTAGCCTGAAAGAAAGAAAAGTGAATATATGCCTCTTAGCCCGAGATGATTACCTCAGTAATGTGCTCAGAAAACTCCGAGGGTCCCTGGCCATGCAAATCAAAATCATACCATGGGAAATCAATGACCTAATGCTGAAGAGCCTCCTAGTCAGCAGCGCGAAAGTGCCACAAGCACCACCGGCTGGGAGAATTAGATGGCCGTACTGGAGAGATAGGACAGGTAACAGAGATAAGGTTATGATCAGAGGAGCTCAATTGAGAGAAAAGGTTTACAGTATAAGCAGAAGGATTAGAGGTAAGAAATATATCAAGGATGTTGTGTTGATCTCCATAGCAGTTAGGAATATGAGTAGGGTGCTGAACTACAGCTCTAGGTAATTTAGGATAGAAAAAATTGGTGGTCAGTAAAATGAGAAGAGAGCCATTGGCGAGGTTGAACATTGAAGTCGCCCAAGATGAAGATTTCAGAGAATGGAGAGATGGATAGAATGCATTCCACTTTAGATGTAAGATAGTCAAAGAATTTAGGAAAGTCAGTAGAGTTAGGGAATAGATAGGCAGCACAGAAATATTTAGTTTGAGAGTGACAGGAAACTTGAGCCAGGGAGTTGAGAATTCAGAGGAGTCCAAGTCGAGAACACGAGAGCGGGTTTGTTGTACAAATATGCGCATCATTCACCTGTGGCTTTGAACCTAGGATAAAGAAAGTATGAGGAAACAGAAAATGGTTTTGCAGGGAGTTGCTCCAGATACTTGAGTGTCTGTGAGAAAAAGAATATCAAGTTTGTTGAAGGAGAGGTGATGTTCTACAGAGTGAAAGTTTGAGGTAAGGCCATGAATGTTGCAGAAGTTGATAGCTAGCAATCCAGTACACCAGGGGTCAAGATACTGAGGGCTTATATGTTATCCCATTCCCTGGGGACTCCGAGGCTGGTCGTTGATGTGCAATTTTTTTTTTTTTTTTTTTTTTTTTTAAGATAGTGATTTTTGTAATGTGTTAGTAGTATTGTGTATTGGTAGGGAGAGAAGGTGTTTTGGAGGGAACACTGGAGTTGCCCTCTATACTTTTGAGGCATGTAATAGGTCAGCAGAGGAGGCCAGGTGATGAAACAGGAGTTCCAGCTATCCTTATCAGCCACCAATAGCACTCCTCGGGAGTACCTCCCTGTTCGACTGGTGCCTGCAGCCTCCTCCTATACCTGATTACTTTGACAACGATGGGAGCAACTCCATCACCTTCACCATTGCCAGTCAACTTAGATGCAGACTCAGAGAAGGAGCAGCCGTGCACCTACTCGCAGTCCAGAGAAGACGATTGCACTACCCTTGATACCTGTCTGGACCACCCATGGATGGACGCATTAGTTACTTGTCTTTCAGAGACCTTCCTAGGCTCTAATTAGAATATAATAACAAATCACACTCTCCTGAATATGGCTTGTCATAAATTTAACTTCAACTACTTTTGAACGATTCTGTTTCTGTGGTAAGAATATAGATTTAAGATCATTAAATACTTTCCTCCCACAACAGACACCTTACAGACACCTTTGCTATACACCACGCTACCACAGCTCATAGATAATATAATTTCCCATTGCCTTTAACTTAGCTTCTTCGGGAACCACCTTGTATACCATACATACATTGTTGCTAACTTTATTAGTTTATGCTAATGTTGTTTTGCTTTGTCTTATTATGCCATCACTTTGTTATTTAATTGAGACTAGACATTGGTGCCCTGTATACCAGTCAATATTAATAACCCATGTATACCTATGATATTGTTATAATTCATCAACACATGTATAAATAAACACTTTATATATCACATCCTGTGTATCCTGTATTAATCTGACCTTCCCAGTCGATTAAGGACCTTCCACTCACACACACAGTACAGATTCGCAGGCCCTTTTAACAATATTTAGGGCTGGTATCTTAGTTTGAAATATAATATGTAAGCCATTTAAAAACTGGATTGACATTTGTTTTCAGAAATACTAAAATGATAATATGTGTTTTAATACTGAACCAATGACCCTAAAGACTGACTATGAGGGACCGTAGCGACCACATTTTAAATATTAAAGATTACGTAAAGTAAAGTTGAAGATGAATTTTAGGAATACAGACCAACCCCTATAACAACCAAGCTGCTACTAACCTCAACATGGCGCTCTCATAACATCACTAAAGCTGGAATTGGTATAACACAGCATATCGGCCTAAATGTATTCATTGGATTTAAAACGGACCAAAATAATTCAAGCTCAACTAAGCTCAACTTAAAGAAAACAACACGTACTAGACAAAATAATGAATTAGGTAGACCAAATGTGTATGGTAATGAGTTGCGAGAGTCCGTTTACAAGTCGGTAGGTTAATTATCTTAAGTGGGGTCACCGGCTTTTTTTATCTTTCTCTCCTTTTCTCTCTTGTCCTGACTTGTATCCATTCGGCCAACTGTTTTAAGACGTTTATCCCAATCCAGGTGTCGATTTCTTCCTGGCGAGCGAAAGCGAGCCAGCATTTTATGGAGAAATCCGGCTTCGCCGGAGAAATTTTTCTATCGAAAAATGTACAAATTTAGCTTGCTGTCAAAAGAAAATATATATATGCTGGCTCGCTACCGCTCGCCAGGAAAATATTAACACCTGGCTGGGGGTATACGTCTTAAAACAGTAGGCTGAATGGGGCCAAATGGATACAAGCCAGAGAAAGAGAGAAAAGGAGAGAAAAAGGCAGGTTACCCCCCTTAAGTGATCACAACCGGTAAAAGGAAAGTTAGAGAATTATTATAAAGTACTAATTGGAATCGTTCGGTATGCTGACCTGTGTTCTTGCAAACATTCTGTTATTACATTCTAATCAAATTTTGCTTCGTATATATTCTCTTCTAATTGTTATCAGTGGACAATATTCAAAGTAAGTATGGTATCTAAGCTCAAAGAATACATACATGATTTTGTAATTTGATAATGAAGAACAATTACCCTTAGATAATACCGTCAACTATAGGAAGGATCTCTCGATGCCATAGTGTTCACTTCTATTATGCATTCAGTTTTTGTGTTACAGTCATTTCTACCTTTTCACTGTTATGACTGGTTTCTATATTTCAATCTAACTAACATTATACGATTTCATACATATTAAGGAAAACACACTGGAATAGAGAAAGCATTGCTATCTCAATTAATCCGTTTGTTCCTTCAAGTTCTTCCAAGCCTGAATAAGATCGCCCAAAGATAGCAAGACACATTCAATATATATATATATATATATATATATATATATATATATATATATATATATATATATTATATATATACTGTATATACAGTATATATATATATATATTTTTTTTTTTAACCAGACCACTGAGCTCTATAAAGAACTCTCATAGGGCTGGCCCAAAGGATTCGACACGCAGACATTTCTCGCCATTTCATCAGTTCAGCCGGACCACTTGAGCTCCACATCTTATAGGGCAGGGCCGAAGGATGAGGCAAGAACTGCTACACCGCAACACCAACCAAGAAGTGATCAGGGCGAAGAATGAAAGATCAGGTCGAAGGTAGAAAAAATCCCATCGAGAAGCAAAACATGCATTACCGAAGGGAATCAAGTCAGTCCGGCCACATCAGCAACCGAAGAGACAAACGGGTCAGGAGTCAACCACCTAGCCAGGCCAGGGAGACATGAGATATAGGCCGCCAGAGGACAGCCAAATGGGACAGAATAAGAATAGAAGGGGAAAAACATAGAATGAGGAATGAAAAACTACTCAAAATTAGTCAAGCTGAGGACGAAAGCTCGAGGGGAGATAGGAAGGGAATTGACCACATCCATCCACCATCAAGCCCCAGTCGCCGGCCCCGAAACCCCCCAACTGCGGCAAGGAGAGTAGTATCACGGGCATATATATATATATATATATATATATATATATATTTTATTTGTTATTTGTTTCTATAATACTGTACATCCTGTATACTGTATATACAATATTTTGTATTATAGCGGAAGCGAGTCGGTCAATCACGTTGAATATTGTATGCGATGGCAAGACTTTCTACCTGAAACATCGCCAGGATTAATCAAATATGCGGGTATGTTTGTTAACCCAAGCAAACTTTTGATTACGGAACATGATCCACAGTATAATCTCCACTCTTGACAACAAAATAGACGAGGCTGGGAAGGAGTCATTCAGTCCATTTTTTCCCCCTCCATATGAGCAGCCCCCGAGGCCATTGTAATCTGTGTGGAGTGAACCAGTGCGCGCGTCGTGTTAGACAGGGGCTGACAGGGGTCCATGGATGCATCATTGTTTTATAGTACCCAACAATTAGGGAAGACGCATAAAGAAGGATGGTTCCCTCTCTGGCTCCCAAGACATTTTTTGTCCGGATTGGAGCTGAGGAGAATTAAAGTATCATTGTTTGTATTAACGCCATTTTGCATACCTTCCATTGGACTGTATCTGCCTTCATTTGCTATGCTTTTGATATTGCTCAATCTAACTATACATAAATATTTACAACTATATAGCTCAATATAATATTATGTTACATGTCTTCTAAACCAATCTTCAATTATACCGCACCTCAAAACTCATCTTACTTATACTTTCCAAACCTAACCTAACCTAATATAATCTAACCTATGCCAGCATAACTTGCCTAATCTAACATGACTGAATCTAATTATGGCAAGGGTAGGAGTTAAAATATGGCGCGTGAAACCTATTATCAGTCACGTTCAACAATCGTGTTTTATCTCTTTAATTTTAATAGTGTGTACAAAAACAAGAATACTAAATTTAACACTTTCGAATAAATTTGTGCTTAGTATTGTTGATGGTTGTTTAAATTTATATTTAGATATTACATTAATGATGGATCCACAATGTTTTGACCATGACTGTACTTTATGGTGGTTACTGGAAAAAACTAACAGTTATTCTTCCTATAGACGGCTGCAGCTTTATGGTTTGGGCTGCGCATCTGTATGCATTATTGGAATCTCTGCTGGGTTTTTGTTTGCTCTCCCTCCTATTCTTAATGCAATTTGCTAAATACTATACTTCTCTTTATTGATTATTAAACCTTTAGAGACATTACCGTGTATTTTATAGATGTTCATCTTGCCTTTAGGATCAGATCTTAACCCCAAAACGGCAACCGTCCTTAACCCCCAAAGGACGGGGCCGTTTGTTGACATGACCGTGCTGCTGGGCGGGCAGATTTACCCTAAACGAGCATCATTCCATGCTCTTTTTCATGCATAAACAAGAGCCGGAGCGTAATACAATTATGTATCTGTGAAAGGGCGATAATAGAGTTTCTAATGACACCTGAATCATCCTTGTACGACAATGGGTTCGCTTGCAACGATGTTGCAACGCGATTACAAAAACCCTAAAATACGGAAATTTCCCGAGATTTTACCCTATATAGCGAGACGAGGGATATGTACACATGTTGTGGTGAAATCAGTGGCGGGACTGGGTCCACGCTGAATGGTCAGAGCCCGCCCGCGCTCCTCCCACCCCGTGTGACTCTCTCATATTGCCGATAATATGCGCAACATTCTTTGCTACTTAAGTTGTCAGCCGCCTTTGGGCCTAGGTTCTCCAATGTTACTTAAGTCGTCAGCCGCGAATTAAGGGTTAATAGAGGTTTTTCTGGTGCACTGCGACTGTCCTCAATAGATCCAGAGCATAAAAAAACCTTCAGAAAACACCCCAGTGGCACTCAAAACAAAGCAATTTTTAATTAGGTGAGATAATTCCCCACCATTACTTGCTACCACTCCTACATATGTGTCCCCCCCCAACCCCCCTTCCCCCCCTCCTCAATTATCAACTATTTTTCATCTTATTCCCCCTTTTATCGGGTAATGTTTTGGCGCGAATTTCCCCATCCCGGTCTCTTTAACACGGGTGAAGCAGCTAGAGATCCTTGCAACACAGAGACTTCTACTCAGAATCGCCAGTGTCGCTTGAGAGCTTAGAGAGGGAGGATATCGATATACGTCCCCCCAGCTTTCGCCTCATGATACGACCTTGCGGCAATAATACGTCTTTTTCACCCCCCAAATGCTATTCCCACTTATTTTATTGCTCTTAAATGTGCATATGTTCATTCTATCTATCTATCTATATGCTCAGGCCCAATCCCCATTTTGGGGGTAGCCGACTCAAGACAGAGCAAGAACAGGGAAAACACAAAAACAACATAAAACAAAAAATAAACAGATAAAAAACACAAACTCACACACATATGTTCATATTAAAAGCAAAATAGGCGCATATGGATAAATAATAATTATATACAGTATATGTTACATATGACGATTTTCGTCAGAATAGCACCAAATACCTTTGCTTGGCGTGAGAGTTTTAACTACCATAGCTTAACAGTTTATGAGTTAATTAGTATCTAAGTAGCTGAGGAAACGTTTATTAATTGATTTTTTTTTGTTACAGAGTATATGACTGTGGCTATATATGGTTTGCGATTCGACCTTTCTCTCACTCCCTGTTTTGTTATTGTTTTTGTTTTTATGTCAATGAGGGAGAAAAAAGGCAAAACTGCCTGTGACGAGTGCCTCCCCGAGAGTTGAAAGAGTGACATGGCCAAAATCAAGGAATGTTCGAGCCAAAATGTCTGGACCCAATATAAGTCATAGGATGAGGGAAAGATGTATTCAGGGAGAGAGTTCCGGAGCTCAGCTGTTGAATATAAGAAATATTGGGAGTATCGTTTCACTCTTGGGTCGGAGAGCTGCACAGAGTAGGGATGGGATTGTGTTGCAAGACGGGTGCTACATACCCTACGAAGAGGAGGTGGTATACACTGAGAGAGCTCTGAGGAACACTGATAATTGTAAAAGCGATAGAATAGGGAGAGAGATGCAGCATTGCGGCGAAGAGAGAGACTGCAGATAATCGGTGAGTGGACGTGATAGAAATAGTAGAGGAGGAGCCTCAGGGTACCTCCAGGAGCAAGCAGAAAGCGTGGGATACCATCTCGGCGAAGAAAACTCAAGAAAATCTCTTAACCAATGCAGACCAGGTTGCAAAAGCACGCCTCCAGGCAGCCGCCCGTTCGGAGAGTGGCTTGTGGTTACACGCCATCCCCATCCCACCTCTTGGAACTCACTTGGATGCTGAAGCGCTCCGGGTCGCCATCGCGCTCAGAGTGGGTGCGGCAGTTTGTCACCCACACCCTTGCAAGTGTGATGGGAGGATGGATGCTCAAGGTCACCATGCCTTGTCATGTAATTACAACGCAGGCCGCCTGCCAAGACACTCTGCACTAAATAATGTCATAAAACGGGCCCTGCAGAGTGCTAACTGTGCATCAATCCTCGAACCACATGGACTTCACAGAGAAGACGGCAAACGGCCAGATGGGATGACCACTTTCCCTTACAAGAATGGCCGGTGCCTCGTGTGGGATGCCACATGTGTTTGACACTTTCTCCACAACCAACGCCGCCAGAAACGCCGACGAAGCAGGTGAAGCCGCCCGGATAGCAGAAAATAAAAAGCGAGAAAATATCAAGCCATCGCCAGAATTCATCAGTTCGAGCCCCTGGCATTCGAAACTTCAGGAGTCTTCGGCCCCACCACCCTTAAGATGGTGAATGAAATAGGCCGTAAAATCAGAGAAGTTTCAGGAGAACCCCGGGAAACCCTCTGGCTCAAGCAAAGACTAGGGATGGCTATCCTCCGGGGCAATGCCACCAGTGTCATGAGCTCAGTTCGACAGGACTGAGTCATGCCACTGCGTGAGGCCCCGGCAGGAGTGGTGTATCCGTAGTCTTTCCACAGTAGGGTAAAACAAAACATAAACCTTATTTGTATGTAACATGTGTGATGCACATTAATAAAAGGGGATGTGTCGGATGGTTGAAAGCCACAGTTGCTCGCGCGTTTGGGGCTAGCAACACGTATTATGAAAAACATGCATCCTCCTTCATTCACTGTCCCCCCCCCTTCACTCACTCAACCCCACAATTTGCCGGAGGATAACAGGTTTTTCACAATACGTAGACGGAGGTCTTTTTAAAAAAAAAAAGGATTATACGTTTGTTTATTAAGCATACACCCTGACACCACATAGCTGCACACACACACTCCGACTCGACTTTGGGGGATCCCCCCCGGGTAAATTATCTATGCCATTAAACACCAGATTAACACTCAAGTTCATAGTTTCATCAAATGGAATATTTGTGAAAAGTGAAGTTATATCAAAGCTGCACATATGAGAAGAATATGGTAGTTCATATCCCGGAAGCGAATCAAAAAGTTCATATGAGTTTTTTACTGTGTATGCATTAGTTGTGTATTCAAATAAGAATGGGACGAGAAATGTTGCTATTCCTCGTCCCAAAATTGTAATTTACTACGGTGAAAAGCTGTAAGATGTTGGAAAAACATAAAAAACTTTTATAGATGATTACATCATTTGTAAGTTTTGCTACTGCAATATTGTAGACTGACCTTTCGTATTTCTATTAGGATATAACAGTTTGTACTAAGCGTAATTCTTGTTGCTGAAAATCTATGTAAAATGAATATGTTGGTTACGCATACATAATTTGAATTTGCCAATTACCAATATTTATTTCATTTATATATATTAAGGTAAAAAGACCGCCAGCCAATCAACGCGCTCCCTTTAACCTTCCCTTTAAACCAGCTGAGTTTGACATTCAGGGCTCAAGAGGTAAACTTGCCACGCCTTCCCGGCCGATCAATCAGAAGCCTCCGTTTTCGGAGCTGACGGCTACGTGTACCGCCTCACATTTAAACTCGCTCTCGCTCTCTTCACAGGCAGTTTCCTCTGGTTGCAATGGGTCTAATGCATCAGTGCCAGCCCTATACTCCCGTAAGCCACTAAAAGACATTCGCAACCAGCTTCCAGGAACGTATTATGGAGAGAGAAGAGTAGAGGCGAAGGAAAGAAATAATCAAGTCGCGCGGCCAGAATGTTGCACGGCCGAGTGGGCGGCTCCGCCAATCACAGCGCCGGAGGGCAGGAGGCAGGACTATATCAAGGGGGTGGGGAAGGCTGCTAACACCTGCCTCTCCACTCGCTTTGTACCACCACTACCATGGCCACCAGCATTACCACAACCAGTGGTAAAGTTAAATGGTACAATTTTAAAGCAGGCTATGGCTTCATTACCACAACCAACAATGAGGATATATTTTGTCACCATTCCAATATCAACAACAACAACAAAAGCAGCAAGAAGGCCTCGTTGGAGAATGGCGAATCAGTGGAATTCAACATCTATTCCGGGAGGAAGGGACCTGAAGCCATTAACATCAAAGGCCCTGAAGGAGCCCCAGTCAAGGGCTCCTCATTCTCCCCCCGGAATCATCCACCAAAGGCGACAACAACAACTGCAGCAGAAGGGGAAGCAGTTCTAAGGGCAAAGATCTATGCCTGCATTCAATCAGCTATAGCCATCGCTGATTCGGATGAGCTTAGAATCTGCCAGCTGATCCCCTATCTGCTGCAGTACAACAACCTGCCTACAATCATCATTCCTCAGGAGGCTTTCTCTGCAACTCCAACAACCACCAAGAGGAAGTCACCAAAGAGGAAGAAGCCCACCAAGACCCAAGAAGACCCAGCTCCACCAAAGAAGCCGAGGAGTGCTCCAAAACAACAGCTGCATCTGCCAAGACCTCTCAGTCTAGACAGAAGCCAAAAGGGGCACTCCTCCACAACATCAACAACATCAGCAGCTTCAGCTTCAACTTCAATTAAGGAGAAGTCAACACCATCATCACCAACACCGGAGTCGACCTGCCACCAAATGGAGACACAGCAACCAGAAATCGAGCAAGATCAACCATTCTTCGACCAGACGAATTTCAACCCATCCGCAACGAAAAACATCCGCTGGCAACCAGAACCACCAGCAGCCAAACATCAATGGGTGACCAAACTAAGAAAATCTAAGCACATCAATCTCTATACCTCCCCTGAACATGACTAAGAGCGCCGACAGAATCAGCAACTTCATTAAAACAGCCACATGAACAACAGCAAGGTGGTCAGCCCACCATCTTTCATCTCTCCAGCTCTTCATACTCACCACTTTACCTTCAACTTCAACCTCTACTTTCTACACTTGTGGGGACTCTACCTCACATCCAGTATCCAGTATCCAGCCGGGGTCATTCACCTCTCGGACTCCACTGGGCTAACTTCTTGCAACCCACATTCTCTCTCTCGCTTGGGCACTCAGGGGAACTCGGATCCACTTATTCCAGCCTCCCAGCCCTCATCACTTGTTCCAGTAAAGTCACCTCGGGCCTAGCATCGCTCTCCCCTACTAGGCAGATACACCTTCAGTATCCGGCCGCCTGTCGTCACATCGCTGGCTTGCATACCTACAGCCAAGCGGTTCAAGAGGGACGACAGATAGTAGATGGGAGCGAAGATTTCCAGTTGAGCTATTGGCCTGCTCTGAGGTGGTGAAAGAAAGAGAGAAAATGCTTGACTAACCCAGTGGTTCCATAAATAATAATTGATGTGTTCTTATAGGACAAACTAAAGAGAAAGATACTAGACTTATGTACATAAATAAAATTATGATGTGTTAATAGGATAATAGTTATTCCTAATAAAGAAGCCTCCATGCCGATTAGCTATCAATAGTATAGGATCTGGTAGGACAGCAAATATATATTAAAATTAAAGTAAGAGGGGATAATTCCTAAATAGATAAGCAACTATAAGGCTCAGGGGAAATAAAGAATAGTTGCAATTAGATCAGCTTTAGTTTGAGAAATAGGTAGGGAGGACACTAGTCCGTATGATCTACTGAATCTTTTGTTATAAAGGAAACATTATCAATTATATTGTTTGAAGGAATATTCGGTCAGTTTCGTGGTAAGCGTTACGAGCATTAAGTCCAGGATAATAATGTAATCATAGAATCTATGTAGAGGATTTAAGCGGTGAATCTTGTTCTTGTAGGGGTTTTGAGGTACTGATCATATTAAGCCATTTACTGAGTTTTATTATTGAAATAGGTGGCATATGTGACATATGACTTATTGGTAACAGGGTTAAGAGAACATATAATTTAAGAGTGCTGTAGATAGGGCAATCGAGGTCAAGTGTAGTAACGCCCTGGTCTTGTGAGTAAATATATTGTATAGGGTTAAGAGAACATATAATCTAAGAGTCTTATAGATAGGGAAATCGAGGTCAAGTGTAGTAACGCCCTGGTCTTGTGAGTAAATATATTATATAGGGTTAATCTAAGAGTGTTGTAGATAGGGCAATCGAGGTCAAGTGTAGTAACGCCCTGGTCTTTTGAGTAAATATATTGTATAGGGTTAAGAGAATATATAATCTAAGTGTCAGAGGTAGTAACGCCCTGGTCTCTGAGTAGACACGGTAGGGCCTGGTAAAGTTATCTTATTTTGGAGTTTAGTTAAGAATAAATCTCTTGTTCTATATAGGGAAATAAAGGTCAGATTTATTAATGCCCTGGTCTCTGGAGTAGACACAGCAGGGCCCGGTAAAACTATATTTTTTTAGAAACTAGTAACGTGACTTTGGATCGAAGGCGAAGTGAGTCAATACCTGAATAGCGGGAATCCAAATAGGTGGTAACGGAGCTCTAGAGTTCCAATGTACAACCTATGGTGGGTTGACGAAATATTCAATCTGTGTCTTGAACTCATTTCGGCCCGAACAGAAAAATAGTTACTAGGTTAGTAGTAAGTTTTGTTAAATAAAGTATACGAACTTCTAAATGACTGTCGAATTATTCCCCACCTTAGTAGTATATTTGGCAAAAAAAAAATAAGTACTACATTTATATATATTATATATATATATAAAACAACTGTTGATCATAAAATATATTCTGATGACACATTTGTAATGAGCATGAAACATGCTTCATATTTCATATATAAACATAATTTATTGCTTAACATATAACAAAATTATAACTGTGTCAACTCTCATAAGTGATCAACTGTTTCATATATCAATTAACAATGTGATAATATATTTTATGAGCTTTTCTTTCCGGTTCATATAAAATTATGGGTCTTGCAGTATCTTTGGATGTGAAATTGGCTACATTGCATGTAGAGGCACTTATTGTGGGCTAAAACAGAGCGATAACATAGGAATGTAATTTCACGGTAGTGAAATTAGCGCTTGATAGTGAACACATAGGGTACAGTAACTGTTATACTTAAGCTTTAGCCAGAGTGAGAGGGTTAATCACGTCACTTTTCTCTTAGTTTCATTGGTAAAGACACAACAACATACAACGTATGGGAATTGTATTAGTGATGGGAGAGCCAAGAGGAATAATATTAACAAGAAAATATAACTCAATTTCTATTCCACTTCACTTTCACGTTCTTCAGTCTACACCACCCCCTTACACATTACCTCACCTTACCCTCATTAGCCTATTGTAGGGAGGGTAAGAGAAGTGACCATCGCCCTCAGGGATTGGTCACCACTACAAAAAGAACATAAAAAAAACGACCTAAACATTCTTAGTCTAACCACGGAAAGAGTCCCATTAACATGAGAGAGAGAGAGAGAGCGAGAGAGATATACAAGGAGTTACAAGGAATAGTTAGTATTTCAGAGACCTTGCGGTATATTCCGAGGAAATACTCGAAGTGGATGGAGAGAGAGAGAGAGTATGGAAAGCTGACACTAAGGAGTACTAAGACTAAGGGAAACTGAGACCAAGAAAAACTAAAACCAAGGAGAGCTGAGCAAAAAATATTAATAAATAACTGTGACCAATAAAAAGCTGAGACGAAAGAGAGCTTCCGGCAAGTGAAACTGAAACCAAGAGAACCTGAGACTAAGGAGAGAAGAAACCAAGAGGACCTGTGACCAAGGTAATATGAAACCAAGGAAGCTCAGATCACACACAACTGAGATTACATATATCTGAGATCACATAGAGCTTGAACCATAAAGTGCAGGAACAATGTAGAGTCTGAAACCACATATCGATGATCCTGTATACAAGTGGGATCATACATAGCTGAATCCAGATAAATCTCAGACCTCATAAATCTATGATCACATACAGTAGTGCTGAGATCATATAGAGCTAAGACTGTGAAAAGCTATATTATTTTGCTCAGCCAAAACTGTCCGATTAGTATTTACTGGCTGGTCTGATATAAGCATGCGTAGACTCGTTTACTTATATTAGAACAAATATACATAGGTATATTTGTTTTATTAACATGGAACTCAGAGCAACATATAAAGGACATTAAAAACAAAATAAATAATGGCCTTTGGAATAGCAAGTAGAATACAAATATACAGTATATATATATATATAAGGTAGAACTTGTGGTAAAAATTAAGTGATAATTATTGGTGTGGCAAGTGGTTAAGTTGATGGGAGAGTGAATGGTGCGTGTTGTATTACAGTTAATAATATAGTAAACATGTATATCCTAACCAGCAAAGGCGGAGTCTTCTTTGAGATATTAAAAGCATAATTATTCCTGGCAAGGTAGCAAAGTATAGTATTATATAATATTATACATACAAAGAATACGAATCTCATAATTATATATGTCATTAAAAGGCAGACATTATTAAAGGGTATCGTATTAATATATATTAATCTAGTAAACAATTATGTAGTAGAAGATTCCAAGGCAATGACCACATCAAGCCAATGCCACATCTGGGCTTATTTATGCATTTGGAACCTACTTACCATTGCTCTAACAACATCTAAATCATTGTTTCAATATATATTTCATATACGTTTTTAAATACAAAATATGTTAAAGATTAACGAGAGAACATTACTAAATAATTATATTCTTGTTGTTTATCCTATTAAGCTGCCTGGCTGGAATGAGAGCAATATGGTATTTAAATTAAATATTACATCACTCAGCTACTGCACGGCGAATAGAAGATATGGAGAACCTTAAAATATTTTCCTTAAAAAGCTTTAAATGCATTTTGTCTTGGCGTTGCACAATATATAAACCATAATCAGGCATACAAAATTAATTAGAAAAGAAACAACATGTTTCCATAGATATATCAACCCTGGATCACTATCGCTCCAAAAGTGAGATATTCATCTATCGCTGTTGCACATTTGCTACTGCCACTTTAAAAATCCATATCTCCATAACCATTTGGTATTTTTCATTATCCTTCCTACACAACATTAATCTATCATTCCTTAGTATACTCTCAGGTTTAAGGTAAAAGTAAGTTATTCTATCATATTTAATTAACACAATATATATAGCCACAATATATTCAAATGCCAGCATCAAATGTGAAAGTTTTGCAAAATTGGAAATATTTCCTATCAGGTTTCAGAGCCTCTAGTCCAGCATAGGCCTACCCTACCCAAACCAATATGGCCGATCCTGTTAGATTAGGCTTACATGCATATACGGTCGATATCATAGACCTAGTTACTATATATGGCTCACAATCTGCCTAAATATGCAGGTATTGCATAAACACAAAAGGTAATTACTTCCTATCGCGGTTGCACCAATGCAACCGGAAAACTTGCTGAACTGGAGCTGGAGCGGCGTAGGTCTACTCACCATCGAGGCATGCCTCAGACTGCCCTGGCGCAGTCCGAGAACCAAGAGTTTGCCCGCCAGGGCTGAGTGGCATGAAAATAATCGTTTTTGCGCATGCGTTGGTTGCCCAAATGCACCCTTGATAGTGAACCAGGGTTAAGCTTTCTGTAATTCGAATAAAATCTAGAATGAAATTAGTTTAGTATGATTTCAACGTCCTGTGCGTCACCCAGATTATCCAGTATAATGTGACCTAATTACTTGTAACTTTAACAACTCTAATTTTCATTTGCATTTACTTTTATAGTTTTGGCTTCATATTTTGACAATATAGCGAATACGATACATTTAGTTTTATCAGTATTGATTTTAAGATTAAACTTTATAATTTCTTGCTTTATTAACCCTTTCCCTGCGGGTGACGTTCTGAAACGCATAGGAAATTTACAGCAATTTCCAGGCTTTAAAAGCCTGTAAAAGCAGTAGAAATCGAGTGTCAGTGAGCGGGAGCGTGAGGGACCTCCGTCCGACCCTCAGAGCAGCCAGCCGCTCACTGAGGGAGACTGTGGTCTCGCGCGGCTGTCTCGACAGTGTTGCCGAGCGAGTGAGAGCTAATAATTAGCGAGTTTTCCCGAATGTCTATGGCAACGCTGCGGGTGAACCCCGCCACCTACGAAGCTCGTTCTGCTGTCATTTTGAAGCTATTTTCGCCTAGTTTTTGGCAGAATACAGTTAATTTAATGCAGATACTTGATTAATCATTCAGGAGTGCCTAAATATGCCATAAATAGCGCAAATAAGCCCGCAGAGAAAGGGTTAAGATGTACGTATTGATTTGCTAGGTCGTCTGCATATGCCAACGCATTCACTCTAGATATTCTTAAGCGACAACATTTCTCCATGCTTGTAAAATTATTTTGTACATTATCTATAAATATTTAAAACAACAATGGTGTTAGAATTCCACGCTGCTTAACACCTTGGTTAATTAAAGTAAACTTTCCTTTATAACCATTCCATAATACCCTCCTTGATTGATTCCTAAAATAGTGCATAATAATGAGGACAATATCTGGACATCTACCTCTTGATATTAAAAGATTACCCAAGACAAATTAATAATTTACCCTATCAAAGGCATTGGATAGGTCCATGAGCGTTGTATAAACTCTGTCTCCATCACATACTGTATATATGATTTAACGGTTTCCTTTAAGTTTTCAAGCATCGATGTATAGACGCCCTTCTTGAAGCCACATAACATGTCTTTGAAAATAACCTTATCTTACAAAACAGTAAATTAATGTATTTTAATTTTA
Organism: Paralithodes platypus; assembly: GCA_032716605.1. Classification (NCBI taxonomy): domain Eukaryota; kingdom Metazoa; phylum Arthropoda; class Malacostraca; order Decapoda; family Lithodidae; genus Paralithodes; species Paralithodes platypus. Next base: position 30,551,233 of record CM064580.1, read on the forward strand.
GTATGCATGACGACTGCTTGACTGGACATTAATTAGTTAAATCTGTTAAGTTATCACTATGAATTTTGAGAATCGGGCATAGGTCTCCTCTTAGCAGCATGTGACGTCTACCAGCGTTGGCAGAATCGCCTCTCGTTAGCCACTAGCGCTCGCCAGGGACATCGAAATGGGCTACAGTTATCAGAGAATGTTGTTCTTTCTTTCCTAGTAATCGCATTGTCACAGACAGTCCAGTGGTGGTCTTTGTTGTCGTCTGTGACAACGGGTTATATTTTATATCAACAGTAGTGATGATAGTACCAGCGTGTGAATGAGAAAGACTTTCAGAGCGAGAAGGTAGTGAGTGTCTGTAGGTGCGGGTGCATTCCTGCCTCTCGCTCGCCATTGGACGGCGTGTCTTGCTGTGTCACGTGACACCTGCTGTCTTGTGACGTCTCGGCCCGTGATTGGCCGACCATCGCGCCTTTGCGGGCTCCTGTGTAACTTGCCTCCTCCATGAGGGTCCCCAGGAGCTGTCCTCATCAGGACAGGCTTGGCGCGCATGCTTCTAACATCCCTTTGCATACTCTCCCCCGATCACCACCTTTATCACTGTTTCTCTCACTCGATTCTCTCTTTCCATACTCTAACCTTTATTAACTGCACAACACTCCCCTTGGGTTCTGCATACGGTTTTCATAGCCGGCCCATTGTATTGCATGCGCCGTCCTCAGAGATATTTACATGTACTTAGAATAGGTTTGAGGGTTCTTGGTTAGTATAGGTTAAGAACTTTGTGTGTCTCCATTATTGATTTAGTGTTTCTGCTCTTTTATTTAATGCTAGACTGGGATAAGGTAACTGTAGTCGTTGTCTCCGATGTGTGTACGGTTTGCTTATACCTACACGACATCGACCGGTCCTGTGGTAGCCTGGGTTGTCTTTTCGGTTGCGTCCTTTGCGAGTGCAGCATTGTGTTGACTGAGGGTTTTGGCCTGTACCAGTTCCACACTTTGCTGCCTCTTTGCTTGTCTTTAGAGGGTCGCCAGGATAGAACCAGATACTTGTGATCTGGATCTATCGAGAGAGCACCCTAGTCAATTAACGTAACTTAAAGGATGCAGTCTTAAGGACATCGCTAGGCTACGAGCCTGTCTTGCTCTACCCCAGTTCCTTACCTAGAGTATCCCAGCTAGACATTATTAATCGAGTAGACACTTGTTAGTATTTAATATAAGCTCTTTGATATGTACGCATTATTATTCACAGCATTTATTAGTCTAGGTTGTTGTTGAGCCGCACAACCATAGCAGACTGTTTCATTGATGAGGAAGTACTTCTTTTAGTGTCGAGCATTGCTACCGTTGCGCATTTATAGTATTCTCGTGTCAGTTAACATTATATGTCCTATCTTTTTGTGTATTCGATTTACACGTGTGGTGTCCTGCCTCCTGCCTTTATATAGTTCAAGATCAGTACGAGCATCTTATGAGCATCAGACTTTCTTCAGAAGTTTCCAGGTCTATGCTGTAGGACTATACTTCACTTTCTTTCAGATAGGAGTGAAGCGTTTATTGTTGTTTAGAGTAACTGTATTGAAGCATCTTTTTATTGTATTAAATCTTGCAGTGATTTAATTGATCTTTCCATAGATTCCTTTTTATGCATTTTAACGTAACTTGCATCTTGTTTGTTATCAGGCTATACCAGTGTCGGTTAGCCTGAAGTAGAGTACATTTATGCCCAGTTAAGGATACCCCGCTATTGCAGATTAACCCTGGAGGGTATAGGTATTTTGTTCGCCGGCATATAAGTTCAAGGGTTTGGATCTAGCATACCATTGTTGCATAGTGCCCTATTACTAGTCCAATCATTGAGTGCCCTTGTTTTATTCGTAGTCCCGGTCGTAACAAATGGCGACCTTGCCTAGTATCTTATCTTAGTCGTCATAACAAATGGTGACCTTACCTAGTATCTTATCTTAGTCGTCATAACAAATGGCGACCTTAGTCTAGGATTTAGTGAACTAAGAAATAATTGCAGGATTTTTGGACATTTGTTTTTGAGGAATATTTTGGACACGTGGGATTTTTTGGCAACATAGTATAGCACTTGAGTTGTCTTCAAGCATTTTTTGAGTGAATAGTGCTACATGAGAGTTTAGGTACTTCCTTTTTGTTTATAAACGTTGAGGATTTCCGGTGAACACTATGTCGAACGACGGATCAGTGCACAGTGAGGACACAGTACGGGAAGCAGGCTCTGAGGTGCAGAAGCTGGGTTTGTTAGATGGCATTAGAGTAGTAACTAGTGAGGAGGATGCAAGGAATTTTCTGGAGATGCCTATTACTGTTGACCGGATATCGGGGATTGATCGGTATGGTCTCCAGTGTTTGGCCACGGTCATGGGCCATGTTGGCACTAGCAGCATGCCGAGAAGTGACCTGGTGGCATGTGTGCTGGGCGGGGTGCGTGGTGCACAGGGTGGAGCGGGTGCTTTGGCACCTTCGGCCAAGCCCCCCTCCACTCTACTCCCATCATGCCCTCTAGAACACCGTATCCGAGTACGTTCCCGCAGGCCGATAGTCACTGGCAGCGTGGTTTGCCCCTGGGTGGATCACTGGGTGGGTCTCCAATTGTTGCATCTCCTCCTCCTCAAGGTTTAACTTCAGATATGCTCTTCCACCTTGAGATGGCTAAGCTTAAGATTCAGGCTGAGGAGAGAAAGGCTGAGCTTCAGGTTGAGACTACGAAGTACTGTGCACACGTAGAGCTTGAGAAGTCTCGGGTGGAGTCGACAGGGCAGCGTCTCAGTTCTGGGAATCGAGGTCTTGATCAGTCTTTATCGCACCTTCTTAAGTTAGTCCCTGCATTTTACGAGTCGGGTGTCACCGAGTTTTTCCTGCGTTTTGAGAAGAAGTGCCGGGAGCACCAATGGCCCGAGGTTAAGTGGGCAGCCCTTGTTTCCTCTAGGTTGGTTGGCAAAGGACTCAAGGCATATGATGCGTTACCCTTGGAGTCTTGCATCGATTATGAGGTATTGAAGGAAGCTGTTCTGCGGGCGTACGAGTTACAACCAGAGACATATAGGTTGAAGTTTCGGGGTGTTACGAAGGGTCGTGAGTGCACTTTTCTAGAACATGCCCGGGAACTGTCTGATGCTTTGAGAAATTGGCTTAGGTCAGAGAAGGTGACGACATTCGAAGAGCTTGACCAGTTATTCCTTCTAGAGCAATTTTTTAAATGCACAGGCGGCGACCTGACTTTGAACCTCAAAGAGAAACATCCTAAAACTCTATAAGCGGCAGCTGAGTTGGCTGACCTGAGATTATCGCTGATTCGTGGGTGCGGGTCTGCACAACGGACCAATGCAGTTAACAAGGGGCGCAACACTCCACCCCCCCCGAGTCAGTGATGCAACATTTAATAACAAAAGTAATAGCAATGATACTAATTTTGATCACAAACCAAAAACCGTCCCGTTTAAGAAAGGTCAGGGTCCTTCCCCACCTCAGGGGAAGTCCAAGGGTGAAGTAGAGTGTTTTAAGTGTCATAAAAAGGGGCATTTTGCATGTTCCTGCCCTAGTAACCAACCTACAGCAGTCGTGTCTTTGGCTAGCAACATTGGGGTGTCTCTGAGGTCTTCTGCATTTACCCGGGGTGATATGTCAGATGCGGGGGCACAGCCAGTGAAGCAGTGTCCGGAAGGCTCGAAACCTGTCCGCGATGCTTTTTGCGACCATAGAGGGCGTGGCTGCGTGAGTTGGGCTGGTTGCCAGCATGGGTTGGAGTTGTTGCGTGATACAGGTGCATCCCAGACTCTGATGAAAAACTTTACAGGCCAACCTATAAACGCGGCACGGGTAGTTGTGGTGCAGGGTATTAATGCTACACGGTCATACCCGTTGGTTCGAGTGGAGCTGGAGGTTGATGGTGTGACATGAGGGATAGATGTTGGAATCATAGAGAAACTGCCAGTAGAGGGCGTCGACCTTGTTCTCTGCAACGATTTGCGGTGCCTACTTCTGAGGTTCCACCCTTAGTCGTTGCCGAGAAGGCGGCCGACGTGAGTAGGGAGGGGCAGGAGTTGGTCGAGAGGTGTCAATTACAGCAGATGGCGTGTGTTGTCACCCTATCTCGTGCATCTAAGGTGTCACAGCCTATTCCTCAGTCTCTAGACCAGCGGAGGAACGGTCGGAAGGAGGAAGCTAAAGTTGGGAGAAGTTTTGTGAGTTTTGATCCAGCGGCTCTTCTTGGCGACTTAGTATTAGCACCAATGTTTTGGTCCGGAGTGGCCCCAGAACCTGTCACACTTGGTGAGGAGGTAGGGCATGAGAAAACTCTGAGACAGCAACGTTACACACTTAAGCAAGATAGGATCGAACAGTCCAGTATCGGGGGAAGCCATAAGTTGCTCCGGGAGCATTTAGATATATTGGCTCCTTCGGATACCTGTCGGCTGCAGATAGATGATCCTGAGCTTCAGAAGTGTAGTAACAGTGCGATTGAACTCGAGGACGGGGAAGCATGTCATGTGAACCTGTTAAAGGAGTTTGTGAGGCAACCACCTGAGCAGCCTACTGTCCCTGTGTTGGTCTGCAGCAGCCAAGGTGGAGAAGGAGTGGGGGGCATTGGGGCACAGGTAGAGGAAAGTTGGGATTGTCATGTCTCGGCGGAGCAGTGGGCGGGGGACACGAGCCAGGTGGCTGTGGAAGCGCTAGAGCACCTGCCTGAGCAGCAGTGTGCAGCGCTCCAGCACCCGCTCGGTTCATACCCCACTGTTTGTGCCGAGCACCCAGGCCTCACAACTCATGCAGTGCACGATGTTCCGCTGACAGGTCACTTGAGTGTGAGTAGACCGTTGGCCTCGTTGTTTCAGTGGTTCAAGGTGGGCGACGAGGCTTTGGCATGGTTGTCAGGTCAGGGTCGACCCATGGCTGCCAAGGGTAGTGGTCAGAATCAGGACATTGAGCAGATTGGTGAGGTTGGCTGTGGAGTGGATGTGCCCAGTCGTCGCATAGCCTCCCAATGCTGCTCTAGTATTATGCAACAGCCCTACCATAGACCGACTGTATCTGGCCATGTCGCTGAAGGCGGTGATGCTGCGCAGGCAGATGTAGTCGCAAGGAATGCGGGGGTGCGCATGTACGGTATCGGCGGGGAAGCCTTAGCAATTATGAACTGTGGGAGTGACTGCACAGGTGGTACAGATTGTCCCTCTCATGACCTGGCTGTTCTAGGGACAAAGGTGGAGAAGGAGGGAGACCATAGTGTAGAAACTGCGGTCTCGGCTGGGTTGTGGGAGGGCAATGAGCATGTTGTTCGTCAAGATAAGTTGCAACCTCTTGTTCCTAAGCGTCAAGAGAAGTTGTTTACTAGGCTGTGGCAGTACATCCGCATGGTTGTTCATTCTCCAGGCCTGATTTATGGGGTAGAATCCGACATGGAGGCTGGAGACAGTGCAAGGCTCAAATTGGCTCCCTACCGTATAAATCCTGCTCGACAGCCTGTGGTGAAAGCAGAGCTGGACTACATGTGGACGAAGGGTCTGAGGGATAAGGGATATCGTGAGTGGTCGTTGCCTGTAACTTTGCAACCTGTGTTAAGTGGCAAGATCAGTGTGTGTGTTGATTGCAAGAGTGTGTGAGCATTATCCCTGACAGACGCCTATACCTTATCCAGAGTTGACTATCCCATAGACCGCATCGGGACTGCATCGCTTATCACGAAGGTAGAACTAGTGAAAGGATATTGGCAGGTCCCGTTGCCGGAGCGAGCGAAGAGAAGTGCCAGTCTTGTGATGAACTGGGCAGTTTATCAGCGCCAGGTGTTGATTTGCTGCCGGAACACAAGTTGGATGTGTGGCATGTTAAGGGCGCTGATAATGTTGTGGCTGATTGTTTGTCACGGGAGGGTACGCTTCAAGGAGAACCCTCGCCGTTCAGTCAGTGTGTGTTTGAGAGTAGAGAAAAACCAGGCTTGCCCCTGTAGAGCAGCCGTCAAAAACAGCATTAAAATTAAATAAAAAATCACATAAAAACTCTTTCTTTTTTATAGTTAATTGTAAGTTGCCAATGTTATAGCTAAAGTCCTAAGTTGAACCTGTCTTTCACTTAGTAGGCTGGGCTCTGTGAAGCTCGCTCAGGGAGCATAGCAGGCTAAATTATACTATTGTGTTGGGGAGGGGTTGTAAGATTTTCTTTATGCTAATATGTTGTTTTATTTAAGATTGAGCTTTGCATTTCATTTCTGGTGGAGTGGCTAGGTGTGGCGGGTCTTGTCGGCATTCTGCCTTGTCAGATATGGTGCTCGCCTAATGTTGAGCATCCCATATCTTGGGCGGGGTGTGACGTCTACCAGCGTTGGCAGAATCGCCTCTCCTTAGCCACTAGCGCTCGCCAGAGACATCGAAATGGGCTACAATTATCAGAGAATGTTGTTCATTCTTTCCTAGTAATCGCATTGTCACAGACAGTCCAGTGGTGGTCTTTGTTTTCGTCTGTGACAACGGGTTATATTTTATATCAACAGTAGTGATGATAGTACCAGCGTGTGAATGAGAAAGACTTTCAGAGCGAGAAGGTAGTGAGTGTCTGTAGGTGCGGGTGCATTCCTGCCTCTCGCTCGTTATTGGACGGCGTGTCTTGCTGTGTCATGTGACACCTGCAGTCTTGTGACTGATTTTAAGGGTCTGAAAGAGTTAATCTTGCTTGAGAACTTCCTATGGAAGGTAGATTCATCAGTAGCCTATCATTTGAGAGGGAAAAAGGTAGAAACTCTTGCCGAAGCTGCAGACATGGCTGATACGTATGTACTAAACAACAAATTTTGTGGGAAAAAGCCCTATGATAATAATAAGTTCTCCAATCACAAATCTGATAAATCTAGTCACTCGCAAAAACCTGTAACGTCTCTCCATGTAAGCCAAACTAAAAATGCTCCCCCAACTAAGAATGTGACTCCTGGTAATGGTAACAGAGGTGGGGCCCAAACCAATAATAATAATGCTTACAAGGGGAATGTATCCCAGAAAGTGTGTACCTATTGTGGCAAGAGAGGCCACTTAGCTTATCAATGTTGGGCCAAGGAGAGAGCCGAGAAACCACGACAGACAGTAGCCGCAGTAACTGCCTCCCCAAATAACCAAAACCACCCAAATGTGCCTTTGAAGCCGGACTCCCGACCGCAGGAGTACCTAGCTAACGTAAATCAGACAGGAAATGATGTAGTAGCGTGTGTGGTACAACCCGCAAGGGTTAAGCCTGTCTTAGTGTCTCCATCAGTTCAGGATAGCTACCGTCCCTTTATTTCACCTGGCTGTGTGACAATAAATGGTTGTGTACATGAGGTAAAAATCTTAAGAGATACTGGTTCTACTAGCACCCTCATGGTGAATCCTTATTCTGAATGCCCAACTGGCGAATCAGTAATAATGAGAGGTGCTGGAGGTCAATTTTCTGCTAACTTGGTGAATGGTGAGATTGAGTGTGATTTGCTGAAGGGTGAAGCCTGTATAGCTTTGTGTAGGCCTCAGGACATCCCTGTGCCTGGGGTAACACTCCTTTTGGGGAATGATGTGGCTGGTGAGAGGGTCCGACCAGACCCCATTTTGTCACTTTCCCCTGTTGACGAGCCACTGACCGGTGAGCTCGAGAAGGATATGCCAAAGGTTTTCCCAGTGTGTGCTGTCACTCGATCTATGGCCCAAGTAGCAGTTCCCTCAGATATAATTGTACCAACTGTGAAGGTAGATAAAAGGGATGAAAGAGTAGTGAATGATGCTCTAACTGTGCCTGATGCGGAGACTGAAGTAGATCTGTCTGACACCTTTATGGCTAACCTTGAGCCAAATGATCATGATACCCCTCCTAATTGTCCTAGTGGCCTGGTAGAGTTGCAGCGAGATGACAGTGAGTGTAAGGAGTTAGCTGCCAGTGCCGTGAGTGAAGAGGAGAGTGAGAAGGAGAAGGGTGAATGTTTTTATATGAAGAAAGGAGCTTTGTGGCGTAGGTGGAGACCGCCACATAGACCTATTGATGACGGGGCATAGGGCGTACATCAGGTAGTAGTTCCTAAACCTTGACGTACAGATATACTAGACATGGCCTATAGTATACCCTTAGCAGGGCACCTAGGTGTGAGGAAAACCTTAGATTGCATAAGAGCCCACTTTCACTGGCCAGGAATGCGTGCAGATGTAGTGGAGTACTGTAGAGTGTGTCACACCTGCCAGATGACAGGAAAACCTAATCAAAATGTACCTACTCTGGTGCCCTTACCAGTGTTCGAGAACCCTTTCACTCGGGTGGTAGTGGATATCGTTGGCCCATTGCCAAAGACATCCCAGGCACATATATATTTGTTAACTATAATGGACATGGCAACTCGATACCCAGAGTTATACCTTTAAGAAATACTTCAGCCCAAACAGTTATTAAGGAACTGCTCAAATTCTTCACCAGAATGGGTTTCCCCCATGAGGTGCAGAGTGATTAAGGTACTAATTTCACTTCCAATGTATTTCAGCAGTCCCTGAAGGAATTGGGTATCGACCATGTGAAGTCCAGCTCCTACCACCCAGAGAGTCAAGGGGTCCTCAAACGATACCATCAAACTCTAAAGTCTATGTTAAGAAAATATTGTGAGGAAACTGGAGGTGATTGGGACAAGGGGGTACCTTTTCTGTTGTTTGCCACCCGTGAGGTTCCAACTGAATCTCTGGGTTTCTCACCCAATGAACTAGTTTTCGGTCACCAGGTACGTGTCCCTTTGCAGCTATTGCAGGACAGCCTAGTTGGTCAGGAAGGGAACCAAAATCTTCTCAGGTATGTGTCAGAGTTCAAAACCCGGCTGAGATCCTCGTGCGAGTTTGCAGCACAAAATCTAAGAGTGGCTAAAGACACCATGAAAGTATGGTACGATAAAAGAGCCTGTGTGAGAGAGTTTCAGCCCAGTGATGAAGTCTTGGTTCTCATTCCCCTTTTCGGCCAACCTTTATCAGGAAAATTCAGAGGACCATATAAAGTAGTAAAAAGGGTGAGTGTTACTGACTACTTAGTGGCTACCCCAGACAGGAGGAAGCCTAAGCAAGTATTTCACATAAATATGTTAAGACCCTATCATAGGTCCCCTGACTCCTCTCCTCCAGATTCTCCTACTGTGGCAGTAATAAGGACCTGTGGACATCCTGGTGCGGGTGATGTTTGTAGTCCTTACCCACAGATCCCGCAGCAGACTGTCCCAGATCCTGAAGGTATCGATTTTGACTTGTCTTGTGGTCTATCCAACTTTAAATATAATTCAGTAGCATAGGGGGAATTACCAACTAAATTATGTCATCTTCCCTCAGAGAAAGCTAACGAGCTAATCAATGTTTTATCACAGTCTCCCAGTGTGTTCCGTAATACTCCAGGGTCACCTCATTGGCCTTGCATGACATAGATGTCGGGGATGCAGCACCCATCAAACTATCCCCATACCGTGTCTCACCACAGCGCAGGAGTATTCTGCAAGTTGAATTAGATTTCATGTTGTCCAACGCCATAATTACTAGAGCCTTAAGCCAGTGGAGTAGTCCGGTCACACTTGTGCCTAAGCCAGACGGGAGTTATAGATTTTGTATGGACTACAGACAAGTCAATGCCGTAACAAAGAATGATACTTATCCACTGCCACGGATTGATGATTGTATTGACCAGATTGGCACAGCCAGTTGTATAAGTAAAATTTACCTTATCAAAGGATATTGGCAAGTACCTCTAACACCCAGAGCAAGGGAGATTTCATGTTTTGTGGTAAACAATCAAGCCTTCTGCTGTGAAGTAATGCCTTATGGCCTGAAAAACGCTCCAGCTACCTTTCAGCGCCTAATGAATCAGGAGACTGAAGGGGTACCTGGGTGTGTGGTGTACATTGACGATATCCTTCTTTTTTCCAAAACATGGGAAGAACATCTCAAACAAATCAGACTGCTTTTTGCTAACCTTGCTGAAGCAAATCTTGTAATGAACTTAAAAAAGTGCACTTTCATTAAGAGTACTGTCCAATATCTTGGATATATAGTAGGACATGGTCAGGTTGCACCTCCTCATGCTAAAGTAGAGTCAATTTATAATTTCCCAACACCTACCAATAAGACAGAAATCCAAAGATTCTTAGGGATGATTGGATACTACAGGAGATTTATTTTAAATTTCTCAAGGTTAACAGCACCTTTAACAGATCTTCTCCGAAAGGATGTGAAGTTTGAGTGGTCCTCCGATTGTGAGGAGGCTTTCAGTGCTACTAAATACATTCTATCTAACTATCCTGTTCTCCGTGCCCCTGATTTCACCAGATCTTTCTCCCTAGCTGTTGATGCAAGTAATACTGGGGTCGGAGCCGTGTTACTCCAGGAGGATGACTGTAATGTATTGCATCCTGTTTGCTATTTTAGTAAAAAGTTAAATTCTGCTCAACGTAATTACTCTGTAATAGAAAAGGAGCTGTTAGCATTGATTTTGTCACTCCAATACTTTAGTGTTTATATTCAATCTGCCCCTGGTTCCATTACTGTATATACTGACAATCACCCATTAAAGTTTTTGCACAAGTTCCAAAACAAGAATCAAAGACTGACCCGGTGGAGCTTGTTGCTGCAGGAGTACGCCTTAGATGTCAAACATATTAAGGGGGTCCAGAATGTGTTGGCAGATTGTCTGTCAAGAGTCTAAAAATTTGTCATATACTTTCCTCCTCTTGACCTCTTTTCTAGCGGTGGAGGTGTAACATCCGTACCTACCGGATGTCATGTGACCAGACCAACCTGTTGAACATGACTTTACAATTGCTACCTCGTGGCAACTACTCAACCCGCTTACGTGACCAGAGAGAGAGAGGGAGAGAGCGGCCCGGCTTCCTTCAGCATTCTTCACATTCCTAAAGTTCCCGCCAAAACTTGCGTGAGAGGGGCGGGGCACCTGTAACGTGGTGAGCTTCTAACACTTGGTTGGCTACAACACACCTGCTTCTCACCTGTAATTGGTCGACGGGTTTCCTGACTTCTTACTGGTTCCGGCACCTGTTCCCTGCCTTCGGATTGGATCAGCTTGGTCCGGGATATGATATATAAGCCGGAAATTTGATAGTTAAAATTGGTACTTTCTTAGCTGGTGAGATGAGACAGACTTCAAAGGCTTGTATATTATTATGTGTTAAGTTGTGTCCCATAGTGACCTCTTACACGTTAGTTAGGGATTATTTTTGACTATTAATTAACCATAGGTATGTCGAAAACATACACTCATTTGATTTAAGATTTTGTGATTGGAGAAATCATATAGGTTGGATTGGAGAATCATATATGTTTAATTTAATTGGAGAGATATATATTTTGAATTACTGTTTAATTTTGGTGATTAGAATTAATGTTTGATTCAGAGATGATTTGTGATTGAATATTCTACTTTACTTATTAACAATTAACTAACTTGATGTAAAGCTATTGTCATTCATAATTAATGATTAAGCTTTGTATAAGTTAAATACTTACCTGACTATTATTCGGAATAGGCATTGTAAAGGCCTAAGCCTACTATACTTTAATTTGTACTTTACTGAAATCAGAACGTATGCAATACGATCCTGAAACTCTATCATAAGTTTCATTGCTTATTATTTTGATTAATTGTAAAATAACATAATTACGTTTATAAATATAATTCCATTTTATATGTGACTTTGTAATATTTCCTTACCATTTTTATTTAGTCAAATGTCTTTCAGTAATAAGAATTAACAAGATAAAATACTAAAGGGAGAATAATAATAAACTAAGAATAACGAGATAACATAGAAAGAATCAAACAATCTTTAAAGGGTTAACAAACTTAAATAAATTATAAAAAGGTCTTAATACCTTGCTGATAATCCAGATTAATTGAGATATTCTAGTGACTTAAAACCCTTGCTTACATATTGAACTTTTAGTATTCGTAATAAATAGCCTATTTCATATTAAACAGTCAATGTAACTTTAAATAGTTTACTGATTAAATATAATTGAAGTGTATCAGAGTATAAAGGATAACTGTCCCAACAACTGAGGGAAAGCAAGTGACAACAGAACTAACTTTAATATTTTACGTTCTTTTGGCCTTCAGCTGTTTTGCTACACTTTCATATTAACTGTTTTGTCTTTATTCATTTAGTTAACCACTTCTAAATCAAGATACGTAACAATATATATATATATATATATAATCACTAAGCTTTTGGAGAAGCAGACCAATTGCATTTATGAGCTCACAAGAATGTTTAATAAAATTCCACTTACTATGATAAAATACAAATAAAGCGAATATAGTAAGATTTAAAGACTCATAAAATCTCAATCATATATATTTTATTTTTATTACCTTTAGAATTGCCACCTAATAATTACGATCGATTTTATAACGGCAGTGTTCTAGAACATAAAGAATTTAAGTAAGAGTGTATTTTATCATAAGTTAATTATGACATTAAGATATGTGAATTATAAGCATAAATTCTATTTACATTGATAACAACTGCAATAATCTAGGTATATGCCAGGAGGGACTTCCTGGGGTCTCCAAATAAGGGTAGGGTAAATGGGCCTACATCATACAGAAAGTTCACCAGGTTTAAACGAAGGAGACATGGCAGAGGCGGAAGCCCCACTGGAAAACCAGGCGGAGCAGGAGGTCGGCTTGGTAGAGGCAGCAGAAGACATAATTTTGGAGGAATATGGATAGCAGATACTAAGGTGTTGTTTTATCTACGGACAAATCAAAGTGAGAAAGTTGTTGCGAAAATGTAACGGCTGTTTTAGACCTGTTTATATAAGTTGTGTTAATTTGACGAAGAGGAGTTCAGGGGAAGATCCGAACTGGAAATGTTGGTTATGTCCAGGGCCCACTGCAGGGCCAAGTTGGGCAATGCCGGATGCCGACTTGATCCAACTTGTGACCAAATGTAAAGCGGAGATCTGGTTCTTTGCCCGGGTACTGAAAGGAGCCAGAATCCAAGCGGCAGAGGACCTTACAACCATTATAAAGCAGTCCTTAGAGCTCATGATACTCCTTGCATGGGCACAGCTCCTAGGTTTCTCTTATGGGGCCCTCCGAAAACTACCAAGAACCAACATACAAAACCATCTTCAGCTATCACTAGCCACCAGAGTGAAACGTCAAGTAGCACAATATATGGAGGCAAACAGGCTAGTAGAACCCCCTGAATGGCAACCGAATAGGGCCCAGAAGAAACAGGACAAGGAAGAGGAAGAAGCTGAACAGCTACAAAAGAGGGTTGCACCGAAGCTGGCTGATAGTGACATCAAAGGGGCCATCACACTGTTGTCATCTTCTGAAGGTTTTGCTGGGCATGGTGCGAAAGTTGTCGAAATAAGTCTCTCGAAGCATCTTTTTCTCAGTCTTTGGAACCTCCAAAAAGCTTTGGAGGAGAGAAGCTGTCTTGTTTCCCTTGCTCTTCCGTGGAACAAAGGCAACTTCTCCCAGGTGCGAGATGGTGGACTTAGTGCCTTACTGCCCGGAGGAAGTCGGCTCCTTTGAAAGTGCTACCTGATTACGGCTGGCAGGTAGCTCAGGTGGCATGACGACACAAGTGACGAGGCTAAACCTCTGGCTGGCAGAGGACAGTGTATATAATTCGTTTTTTTATTCCGGGCCTCTCAAGGTTGTTTGCTTACCTCATCATTGATGTCTTTCTTGGTGACCTTGTTAATCTTGTTGTTGTGATAGATGTTGCAGGTGTCCGATTCAGAGATGCCAATTCTTCTCTTGTCCCATAGAGAATGGTAGATGATAGATTGGATTGGAGTCTCGGCATGGTTGTGAGTGTGGCAATGATCATTGATCGACGGATGACAGGTGGCCTGAGGCGCCATGTCAAGTCATTGCCTGCAGATGCAAAAGTACATCTGGCTAAGCCTAGCCAACAAGGAGGCTTGGATACTTTACCTGCCTGGGTAATAACTGTGTTTGTTGGCGGGTAGTTTTGCGCATTATGTGTCATTGCGAGGGGGTCATGGGGAGTAGGGGGTGGGAGAAAGATCTGAAGGTGGGAAAGGGGTAGGGGATGGCTTGGGGAACAGGTTAGGTGAGGATTTTGCCTGGTTGTGGATGGAGTTTCTTTAGTTCAGGCTTGTCAAAAGACTCTAGGCGGTGAATGTGGTAGTTTCTGAGTATCTTGCGCTCCCTGTGATAGTCCACCTCGACTTGGAAAGGGTTGGGGATGTGGGTGATCTTGTGGGGCCCTATGAATTTGGGTTGGAGTTCTTCAGGGTAGGGCAGGTTAGCTATGAGTACCGTTTCATTTACTTTGAAGAGGTTTATCTTGGGGAGTCTATTCTCACCTACTGTAGGTCCTGGTGGCTTAGGAGTTGAGCGAGGCAATTTTTGAGGTGAGCTAGGGCTGGGCTGGTAATTATGATGAGGGTGGGGGATGAGGCAAGATGGCAGACGGGTAGTAAGATAGGTGCCTGTCCAAATATGTGTTTGTAGGGAGAGATACCATCTTCTTGTGGTGTTGTATTTAGGCCCCACTGAATTAAGCGCAGCTGGCTGGGACAGTTTAGTGCTCTGACATGTTTAAAGAGATTGACAAGCACAGTTTCCCTCTGCCTACCTCACTGATACTAAAGTCTCTTGCTCTCTAGACCTAACAGGAGGATGGAGGTTAACTGAGAGCAGTATTGCCAAGGATTTCATTCAGCGTGCCACTAACAAAATTAAATGTAGCCAAATTTATACGCAATTGATTTCTAAAGTATCCAATATGCTAATCGCGTATCCATGCATGCAGGGATATCCTTCCTGAATATGCGATTCGATTATCCAAGCGTGAGAGGGCTAATTTTCCAGTAAATTGTTATATATTTACCAGCAAAGGTAGAGTCATATTTGAGGTATTAACTCGAGGACTGTGACAAGCCACACTTGAGGCTTTGCTGGAAGACAACAAGCCACACTTGAGGCACGGTATTAAACACTTACAAAAAACATGCCAGTGGCGGGAAATTATGTGACAATGGCAACTCTCCATACCACCACCTCCTCTCCTAATCTTCCCTCTATCTCCCTCCCTCCCTCCCTCCTTCTACTCCCCCCCTCCCTCCCTCTTATTCCCCCTCCTTTTCTCCTTCTACTTTCTCCCTCCCCCACTCCCTCTACTATTTCCTTCCTCCTCAAATAGCTTTCCCCTCCTTCAATTCCCCTTTCCATCCTTGTATCACCACCCCTCCCTCACACACACAGTGTATATAGCGATAGAAATCCTCATTGTGCCTTGAGGCAGCAGACAGAGCGAGAATGTGTCGCTGTTCACGGGAGACCAGATAACCTCTCCCTAGGCAAAAAAATGGTTTGCACAGTGAAATGTTGATGTTTATCACTATTTTGTTGCCTCTCATTCTTCACATATGACTTATACTTGAAAACTGTCTTCATGTGTAACTATAATACTGTTCTATAGGGGAGATATATCCATTTAATTCATAATTTTACCAATTACCTGCCACATAGGCAACATAGCCCCTCCACCACCTCACATGTTCCTTGGGTTGAGGGCATAATTTTTACTGGTAAGGTAGCACAGACAGTGTATTGTATGTAAATATAATAGGTCTGGTAACTAGAAGGGGCCTTTTAGTAAAGGTCAGTTATTACTCTACTTATTTAGCCAAAGTTAATATGTTTCACTAGCATGGTAGGAATTCGATCGGCAGGGATGGTTGAGGCGGTGATAGGGGAGAAGGGTAAGGTAGTTGTCCTTAGCTCTGCAGGAAGGCTCAGGCATAGGGCGGCTTGGTTGGAGTATCATGGGAGGCGGCTCCTCTTGTTATCTCGCCTGTGTCTGGGTCGATCTTGGGAAGTATTAAGTTGCCTCTTAGAAGAACAATGGCGGTCTTGGGAAACATTGCGGGTCGAGTCTTGGGGAAAAAACGCTAGTCGAGATTTGGGAAGCATTCTGCAGGTATTTGGAATCACCTGCATGGCCTTTCGGGGTGACTGGCTGTCTTGGGAAGCACAGCAGGGCATACCTTGGGTAGCATACTGGTGGCTTTTGGAAGTGCTGTGACAGTCTTGGTATGCACTGCGGGTTGAGTCTTGTGATTCACTCTTCAGGCCTTGGGAAGAACTGATGATTATGGGAGGTACCTTTCTATCAGCTTTTGGAAGTGCCTAGGAGCTTTGAAGGTGAAAATCTACTGAATAATCCCATTACCCGATAGTCATTGTTATTTTTCTTGTGTTCCCCTTGCTCTTCTTCTGTTTTCATGGAACAAGGGTAACTTGTCTCAAGTGTAAGGCAGTGGACTTAACTCATAAACTGCGAAGCCATGGTAGTTCAAACTTTACCGCCAAGCGAAGCTATTTGATTCTATTCTGACGAAAATTGTCATAATTATGTAACATGTATAATTATTACTTATCCATATGCGACTATATTGCTTTTAATATGAACATATGAACATTTAAGAGAAATAAAAGAAGTGGGAATAACATTTGGGAGTGAAAAGACGTATTATTGCCACAAGGTTGTATCATGAGGCGAGAGCAGGGTGGGCATATATGTTCCCTCTACAAGCTTTCGATCGATACTGATGAGTCTGAGTATATGTCTCTGTGTTGCAAGGATCTCTAGCTGCCTCAGCCGTGTTAAAGAGACCTGGAGGGGGAATTTCCCACCAAAAATTACCCGAAAAAAGGGTGAATAAGACGAAAAATAGCTGAAAATTGAGGATGGGGCAAAAGGAGGGGAAGGGGGGGGGGAGACATATGCAGGAGTGGTAGCAAGTAATGGAGGGGAATTATCTCACCTAATCACAAATTGCTTTGTTTTGAGTGCCACTGGGGTGTTTTCTAATTTTGTTTTTTTTATGTTCTGGATCTATTGAGGACGGTCGCAGTGCACCAGAAAAACCTCTATTGAGGACGGTCCCCGTTTTGGGGTTAATGCCATTCTGCCCGGAAATAGTTGGCTCCTTTGAAGATGCTACCTGAGCGCGGCTGGCAGGTAGCTCACGTGGCGTGATGTCATGAGGGGCGGAGCTAACCCACTGGCTGGTGTAGAGGGTACTGTTCTATTTCGCTTCTTGATTCCTGGCATCTCTAAGTTGTTTACTCTCCTCGAAATGTATGCCTTTCTTGGTGACCTTATTGATGTTGTCGTTGTAATGGCAGGTGTTTGATTTGGAGATGCTAGTTTCTGCAAGATAGAGTGCGAGGTAGAAATCTTCTTTTTGTCCCATAATGAATGGTGCATAGTACGCATCTCTATGTTCTTTCCCACTGGATGGCGACCATAAGGAAGCTATCCTCGTTGTTGTAGCTGTTGTGGGCATTGTGGTTTCAAGGATGCGGGCATCACACTAAGACCACACAGAGTTAAGATCATATGAAGATGAGGTAATTTTAGGCTGAGACCTAATAGACCTTAAACCACATTGAGTTGACAATACATAAAACTGGTAATTTTTAGCTGTGCCTGCATAGAGTTTGTGACCACATATATCTGAGACCACATAGAGGTAAGACCTTATAAAACTGAAACCACAGAGTTGAGACCACATAGAGCTAGACCATGTATATTTGAGACAACCTAGAGGTGAGACCACGTAGAAGTGAGACCACATAAAAGTGAGACCATTTAAAAGTTAAACCAAATAGAGCTGAGACCAAATATACTAAAACTATGTAAAATTGAAATTGAGAGCATATATAGCCAAGACCGTGAATTGTATTGAGCGTAGCAATCTCATACCCTGGACCCCACCTCTCATTGGCCTCAGTACGAGATGAGTTAATGTTATACAACCATCCATTGACCATTTGTATATCATGGCAGCATCACATATCATCTCATTGATTCTCTAAGCTTATTCAATACTACTCTGATGTTCTTTATTTAATTGTAACCTGAATATACTTATACGATAGGTTGCAATAAAACATATTAGGTTTGGATATGCTAGTTTATTCCAAGTTAACTGGCATAATTTTTGCCATATGTACAATGGCCTGCTGTACTAAATGGTATAAATAGTATTTAACCTATCCGTGGCGAGACTCCGATTCATTAAACGTTGTGTGGGGCGAAACTATTGCATTAATTTCTGACTAAAATCGTCATTATCCGATAAATATCGTTATTACTTATTCATATGCGCCTATTTTATGTTTAATATGAAGATAGTTACATGTTACAACAATAAAACAAGTTGGAATAGTATTTGGGGGGTGACAAACACGAAATATTGCCGAGCGGTTCATTCATGGAGTTGACAGAGAGCGAAACTGCACCCTCCCTTCACGAGCTCTCGAGCGAGACTGGAGGCAGTGCGGGCTAGTCTCTCTCTCTCTCCTCCCTCCACACCCCTCCCTTTTGACCTTGAAACCGGGTAGTGAGTTTTGGCGCCATAAATAAACCGATAATCACAGGAATAAGATAAAAATAGGTGATAATTGAGGGGAGGGGGGGGAGGGGGAATTTGGACACATGTGAAGGAGTGATAGGATGCATGGAGATGAATTATCTCACATATTTACACATTTCTTTGTTTTGAGTGACAGTGGGATGTTTGGAAAGGCTTTTTTTAGGCCATATCTCATATGAGGACGCTCGCCCTCCTAGGGTTCAGATTCATATGAGGACGCTCGCCGTTCTTGGGTTAACAATGTTGACTTGTTGGTAATATACTTTGAAACATTCACTTGAACCATGTACCCTGAGTCAGTGCTCTCCCTCACTAGTTGGTCACTTATGCCCCTTTCCCACTGATGCGATTTCATACGATTTTCGTCGCCGAGGACGTAGTTTTGTCAATTCGCAACAAATTTGTGCGACGTCAACGATATTGACCGTTAAAAACCGTTGACAAGTTTACACTCGGCGACGATGTCGCCGATGGATACGACGTAATCGGCGACATTATGCGACGTCATCGGCAAATTGAGTGATGGTTCGCCGATGACCTCGGCGAGAACTGTCACATTTGAATAAAATATTGCGAAATAATGGGAAGGATGAACGAATCCTCGGCGTATGTTCTGCGACGTCTTCGGCGAATTAAGCGATACCCAACCCATCTCGTCGAAAATGTACAAATTTATCTTGAAGGGGGGTCTAGAGTTTTTTGTTTTAAGTTTGATGGAGGTCTAGTGAGGAAACTAAGAAATAAAGGAATGAATGACCAAACAAACGGTCCGTTTCCCCTTAAGGGGAGATGGTCGTAATATTTGCTCATTTATATATTTGTTTATGATTTATTTAGTTTCATCCCTAGACCTCCATCAAGCATATAAAGCACCCCCCAACACCCTCCTTCAAGATTAATTTGTAAATTTTTCGATAGAAAAATATCCTGGCCGAAGGCCGGTTCCTCAAAGGCTCGCTATCGCTAGCCAGGAAAAACTCGAAGCCTAAATGACACGAAGTCTTATTATTGACAACGGAATGGGGCGAAATTTCTTAAAATCGCCAAACTAATGGGCCAAACGTCATAAAATATAAAAACTAATGGGGTTAACCATGAGGAAGAAAGGGGACCAGAAAAACGACCCATCTCCCCTTAATTCGGAGATTGGCAATGTCCTTGCCGTATGTTTACGTTACGGCTTAATTGAGCCCACCTCGTTTTTTTTTTTTTCTCTTTCTCTCCCTCTATCTTTGCCTTGTATCCGTTCGGCCCCATTCAGCCTACAGTTTTAAGACGTTTACCCCCATCCAGGTTTCAATATTTTCCTGGTGAGCGGTAGCGAGCCAACATATATTTATTTTTGTTTTGAGAGCAAGCTAAATTTGTAAATTTTTTGATTGAAAAATGTCTCCGGCGAAGCCTGATTTCTCCATACAATGCTGGCTCGCTATCGCTCGCCAAGAAGATATTGATACATGGATGGGAATAAATGTCTTAAAACAGTTGGCTGAATGGGGCCAAATGGATACAAGCAAGAGAAAAACAGAGAAGGAGAGAAAGAGAAGAAAAAAAACAGGTGAACCCCCTTACGAGAAGTGCATAGAAAAAAGGGTTGACAGGTTCACTATAGGCCTAATCCTTTTTTTTTACCCACCTCGCCGAAGGTGCTCTTTGGCCACGGCGAGGTGTTTTCCGAGCCTTCATCTACGTCGCACAGCCCTTCGCATGCCTCTGCGAAGTATACCCGTGGCGGGTATACTCTCGGCGACGCTTTTTTTTCGTCCGACACCCTCGTTGATGTCTCGCCGATGTCGCCGAGGATCTCCGAGGGCCTCGCCGATCCCTCGGCAAGGTTCGACGATGCTTGCGAGGGTTCGGACCCCTGGCAAGTCCTCGTCCCAAATTTTGAACAATCCGAACATTTGTGATGACCCGCGAGGGCCCTTGCGAGGCCTTGCGAGTCAAACGATTATCATGCCAGGGTTCAAGATTTTGTTGCGACATGTCACGAATGTGCCCATTTCTTGGTGTCTGCGATGAAAATCGTATGAAATCGCATCAGTGGGAAAGGGGCACTAGTCAGCCTTCTCATATATACTATACTAGCTACCTTATGCATATTATTGTATGACTGTTTCTGAATTCAGTTGCATAAAATATATCCAGCAGCAGGACACCACACTGACATAGCATCGATTCTCAGAAATGATCTAGGTGGTGTTTTTACCCTCCGCAAGGGATTAAATGTTCTGGTGTTGGTATTGTTCTTGCTGTGATTGTTGATAATACTATTGTTGCAGCATTGTATAATGCTTACGTGGGTATCACGAAAGTTATTATCGCCAAAATGTCTATGATCAACATTTCCGGGATCTTTTGCAATGGCATTGGAAACTACATTGATGATAGATTATAGTTATTGACAGAATAATTTTAAAACTTTACCTCATAAATTGCCAGATCAGTGTTGAGGGTAAATGTTGTGGGCAAAGGGGCTCGTGTGTTACAGGCTTTACTTGGTTGATCTTATTCTTTAGAGAGCACGATATCAAATTATATATTGAAGCAAACAACATTATTTACAGATAGTGTAATGAATTTTACGCTGTGACTTAGTACAACTGTTTGGATAAAAAAAAAAGCTAGCTATTTAGTTCGAGAAATCTCTGCCTAATTAAATGGGCTACTAGTATTAATTAATCCTACTATTCCAATTGGTTTGTATCGTGGATAATACTTATTCATTAGTTTGTTGTTGCTGTATTACTTGATCTTTATAGCCCCATACGTTTGGTTGAAAAGACACACATAAACACAGAGATATTATTATATTATAGTTCGACACAAAGCTTGAGGACGATTTCTGTGTGGTCTGAAACATTACTAGAAATAATAATTAAAGTTACTTCCATTATATAATTTTCACACCAAATGCATTAACTGGTTAAAACCAGTCTCCCATCCATATTCCACACACCTGCCATTTGTCGCCTGCACTCTCCAAAGAAAGATTTACGTGAGGAGTATTTCCAACAAGATTTTTCAGCAACTCAAGTACCGTGGCTTGTAAACTTTATTTGTATTAGATTTGTGTCACCTTTAACAATCTGCCTTCAGTCTAGTTGGGGATACTATAGTGTATAATAGTGCCAGAATGCATCCACCATAAAGTTGATGATCAATAGTTGCCGGATATACGTTCGTGGGAATCTATTTTTGTCTCACCCACCCTCCTCATCTCTTTCTTTTTATTCAAGGGCCTTTAATTTTAAGTGCTGCTATCTCATCCTTAGGGACCCTTCTCCAAGGTCCTTTAATCTTTAACCCCCTATTATATTACTATCCCGATTATATTCTCCCTTATTATCACTCCAGGATCATTCTCTTTCATTAGCTCTCTCTCTTCAACCCTTCTCCCACCCATTCAACCTCCCTTTATAAGGTAGCGCAATGCCATTTTGGTTTTCGCAGAAGCCATTATATATCCCTCACACTTACTTCTGTCTACTTTCTCGTTTAGCTTGATATTGTTCCAGTGGTAATAATCACGAACTATTCATATTCATCTCTGAAACAGCTTAAGATTTATGCAATATTAGATTTACACTACAGTTTATAATTATTCAAAGTATGTAGATCTCTGCACAATTTTCTTGCCTATTCACGTATTCATTGAGCCCCATATACTTCATATCTCTATTGTTCTCATCTTATTGTTCTCTCTCTCTCTCTAATATACGCACTCAAACTCACATGGCGTAAATCGTGTGATATACTGTATATATATATATATATATATATATATATATATATATATATATATATATATATATATATATTATATATATATTATATATATATATATATATATATATATATATATATATATATATATATATATATATATATAGTATACAGTATACGGTATACATGTATATATATATATATATATATATATACAATTTTATTTTACTTCTGACTTTTGGCTATCGATAATACACTCAACAACATCTTAAACTAGCCAAGCAAACCGTACGTTGTGCTGGTTGAAATAGTTGGTCTAAGATCACGAGAGGGCTGCACACCGATAACAAAAAAAGTCAACGGGAATCATTTTCCGCTGTACCGCGGATGTGATCAAAATTTTCATGTTTGTTTTTGTTGTGTATTAAAAACACGCGAAAACGCTACTCGGACATGCAATAATTGATAGCCTTTGATTAATTTGCAGATGAAACAGGATATGAGTTGTTGTCACTATGTAAGTAATGAGTAAGATTACATTATCTTTACAATATAGCATAGTAGGGTTCCAGAGTATCTAAAGTGTAATTATGATAAAGCAAATGAGAGGATTGGACACAATAAAATAATAGGATGTATAATTTTACGGTCCCGAGAATCCAAGGACAGGGTAAGTTAACATTCTTCTTCACTGCCATCAAAGACTGGAACAACCTACCTCAGTCAGTCCGTGAAAAGAGAACACTGTATTCCTTCAGACGTAGCCTGAAGGAGAACCTGAACCGGACAGCTGCGAGAAGGGAGCACCAAGCTTATGTCTACTACTAAGTACGACATAAGAGACAGGCAAAACAAACTGAAATGATTACTGATTTTTTTTTTTTTATTAATCCAACAATAGATTATAAGGTATCTTAATATAACCCCCTAGAAATACTTTCTCTAAAGTATCTACTTCGTGTAACCTCCCCATTTTCCCCAGCTAACCTAATCCGACCGCAATGGAAATACGCCTAACGGCCTTATTGGGCTATCCTTAGTTGGAATTATGCAAAGCTGGTACATGTCATATTTGAAACATACTATGTGGTACCAACATTGTAAAATGCTAACTGAATAAATATTATTATTATTATTATTATTATTATTATTATTATTATTATTATTATTATTATTATTATTATTATTATTATTATTATTATTATTATTATTAAATATTATTATTATTAAATATTATTATTATTATTATTATTATTATTATTATTATTATTATTATTAACATCAAAAGTCGTCCATATGCATAGGTTATTGCCAATAGGCATGCTCAAGTATTCGTAAATTAGAAAATATGAATAAGATAAATCATGGATTTTGATGTAGAATATGGCAAATAGTATAAATCATTTATACAAATAGAAACAATAATCTGAAGATAAAAAAATCGCCATAGCTAAGTTGATTTGCATCGCAAGTCACCATTTTGTATTTTGTTATTTTGTTCCGTATAACATTAAAACAAATTATACTATACCGTTAGAAGAATATACGCCAGGTAGTATATCAACCTGTACAATATACGCCAGGTAGTATATCAACCTGTACAATATACGCCAGGTAGTATATCAACCTGTACAATATACGCCAGGTAGTATATCAACCTGTACAATATACGCCAGGTAGTATATCAACCTGTACAATATACGCCAGGTAGTATATCAACCTGTACAATATACGCCAGGTAGTATATCAACCTGTACAATATACGCCAGGTAGTATATCAACCTGTACAATATACGCCAGGTAGTATATCAACCTGTACAATATACGCCAGGTAGTATATCAACCTGTACAATATACGCCAGGTAGTATATCAACCTGTACAATATACGCCAGGTAGTATATCAACCTGTACAATATACGCCAGGTAGTATATCAACCTGTACAATATACGCCAGGTAGTATATCAACCTGTACAATATACGCCAGGTAGTATATCAACCTGTACAATATACGCCAGGTAGTATATCAACCTGTACAATATACGCCAGGTAGTATATCAACCTGTACAATATACGCCAGGTAGTATATCAACCTGTACAATATACGCCAGGTAGTATATCAACCTGTACAATATACGCCAGGTAGTATATCAACCTGTACAATATACGCCAGGTAGTATATCAACCTGTACAATATACGCCAGGTAGTATATCAACCTGTACAATATACGCCAGGTAGTATATCAACCTGTACAATATACGCCAGGTAGTATATCAACCTGTACAATATACGCCAGGTAGTATATCAACCTGTACAATATACGCCAGGTAGTATATCAACCTGTACAATATACGCCAGGTAGTATATCAACCTGTACAATATACGCCAGGTAGTATATCAACCTGTACAATATACGCCAGGTAGTATATCAACCTGTACAATATACGCCAGGTAGTATATCAACCTGTACAATATACGCCAGGTAGTATATCAACCTGTACAATATACGCCAGGTAGTATATCAACCTGTACAATTGTCCAGCAATGAACTTGAGACAAATTCTTCGGGAACCTGGCTATATTTATCCATCATACCAGATTAATTTCGATGCCAATAAATGGACTTACCCACTTCAAACAACATTATTACAGAAGAGCAAACTGATAAATTCATACTATACGGTATATTTATCTCCTAGAAAAATATATCTTGTTACTATCTTATTAACAGCAATTGCCCCAGGTTCATATCATGAGCACCATACGTTAAGTAAATCCAGATGAACTTATGAACTTGCTGTATATAGAACTGTTGTGTTTAAGAAAAATAATAAAATCCAATCCCAAAACGTATTAATGTTATATTGTAGCTGCCTGTAGAGGATTATACAAGGAGATTAGCAAGATCCGCTCTGATTCCACCTGTTAAAAGCATTAAGTAAAATACCTTTTGCCTGTCCGAAAGGACGGTTTCATTATCTATTATGACAATCTAGGGAGTTGACGGACGTTTGTCATGGATTCCCATAATGAATCTACTCAAATGAATATGGCATTTAGGAATATTTGTTTATCTATTTGCAAGTAACATATTTATATAAGTAAAATCAACATGATAATCATATTATACACGTCTGTCAACTATCTGGATATACTTCGATGAAGAAAAAATGGGTATACAAGAAAATTGCCAATCAAACCCATGTTTAACCTCTTCATTACTGTAGCCTCATGTTTATTTTATTTAGCAAAACATCAAACGATTATATAAAGTTCAGGAAGGTTATCCAAGAATCAAAAGCAGTAAACGTTATCTCGAATATTTTGTTATCAGTCAGATAATGCCAAAGTTTTTATGGTTTCCGGTACCATAAGATAACTTAATACATTTTGATAACAGTAATATCAAGAATAAATGACATTAACGTGGATATATACTACTTTTAAGTTTAAGAATACCTTTTCGGCTTAAAGACAAATCTACTACTTTGTTTACAATTATGGTCGATTACAGGCGCATCACAGATAAAGTTAACCCATTAACCCCTACTGCACCGGAGGATAGAGTAATAAAAGTCCCCTTCAGTCCCAAACAATGTGGCCAAAATGGCAAGATAGAACAACCTCCCACCTCAAAGGAATATTGGCTCTCCCAGCCTGCAGAGGGTTGGATATAAGCTGAGAAGTGTTGCCATATCGAGAGCACTGCTCACACGTTCGTGGTGCCAGGCACTGCCTGATACTGGCAGTTACAAGGAAAGTACATTACTGACGGCTCCCTGCCGTCGCTGGGACTTGGGAGTGACTTATCTACTGACAGCTTACTGCCGTTGCTGGTATTGGACGGGTTAAGTACTGTCACCTACTCCCTTCTATTTAGTCTATTTATCTTTATATAATTGTTTTCAGATTAGGGAAAATATTTGGGAATCTGACCGTAAACTTTCTCAATCAGATTACTTCTTTTATTATATTCCACGAGTACCTCCAGATTATTGTATTTAGATAAGGAAGGGACTCTAGGAATCAAAGCGTTAACAATGACTTTAATGAGCACTTTAATATAACAAATATATTCTTAACTTTCTCACGTTAAGTGAAGTTTCTTGGAAACTCGTTATCACTACCGTTCATTCTCAAGTGCCATTTACGCTACTACAAGACGATATACACCCACAATAATCTCTCTGCATGCACTGAATTATTCATCAAAAGATAGAGCAAGACCTATACTATTATTAAACCGGAAAAAATCCCATAAAATCAAATTATCACTTTGAAAATCGATATATAAAAAAAAAATATAGTTTTTTCTGAGCTTACACCATCATAATTTCGTTAGAAGCAGAGCAAAACAAATATTTATGAAATTAGAACAGATGTTCACGTTCATTCCAAATGTGCCATCAAAATTGATTTATCGCCAATAGTTGCCTTTAAATGAATAACAAAGAAATCAGTCTTTGGTGAGGAAATATTACACATACGTAACCAAAACATTCAATGTACGTCGATTTTCAGGAAAAAACAATTACGTTTAGTACGATCATTATATCTCAATAGAAAGAGGAAAGGTTGATATGATAAAAGTGATGTGGACTGAATTTGTTTCCGCTTTGCTTGGAACAGAGCTGGGTGGGTATTTAGGTAGTTGTTGTGTCCGAAAAACTCCTCGACACAGGGGTGTCAGCAAATGAACATACAAGGGACTTATAACCTTGCTACGCCGTAACATGTTTTATGTCTCAGTTTACTCAGCAGGATGAGGAGCAGGACATGACAGTCAGGCTGGACAGTATTGAAATTCCATCACCAGAAGAGACGCCAGTAGAGAAGGGTGTGATGGAGGCTTGTGAGGATCAGGAAGTGGAGGGTGAGGACACTTGCACGCCCTCGTTAGCTACGTGCGCCAGAGAGAGTGGTAGTGGTCACACAGGGCCTCCTGTGTGTGAGGTGCATGACATTAGGCTGTTGAAAGGTTCACATACGCAGAAGGTGCTGAACTCAAGAGGCTAGCATCGATGCAGTCAGATGAGCTGGCTGGAAAGCAACAGAAAGATGTTTTTCTGAGGCTCCAGTTTGCTCGCATCAGGATGGAGGATAGTCGGGAGGACTGTACAGTGAAGTTTATATTGCAGGGGAAGGTGTTGTACAGACAGTGGATTCCAAACCACATTGCCATTGCAGGTGCAAGGGGACAGCAGATGTAAGTCGTGGTGCCAGTTGCCTACAGACTAGCAGTTATGCAACTTGCTCATGAGGCACCACTGACAGGGCACTTGACCCTCTTAGGAAAACTGTAAAGAGGCTAAGGTATAAATTTTGGTGCCTAATTTGAGTATAAAGAAGTACAAAGGAAATCAAGTAATAACAGGCCCAGCGACTCCCCAAGGCTGCTTGCCCTCCTAAACACTGATGTCCAAGTGTCCAAACAGTAGTTTAGAGTGGGTAAGAGAAAAATGGAAAGAGAAGACTGCCCTGGGACACATGTCCGTGGCAGGATTAGGAGATGTTAGTAGGGGACAGTTGTTAGTAATGTAATTGAGGGAAAAAAACACACTTTATTCATTTACAAATGCAGTCAGTCGTGGATTTAAGGCAAGGTGTTTGTCTAGGCACTGCAGTCTATAACATCTCGGGGAAGCCCATTCCACAAGTTGACAACTCGATTGAAGAAGACATTTTTAGACTCTTTTGAGTTAAAAGATTTATACATTTTTTGCAACCGTTCCCCATGTGTAATTTGATTGGTCGACAGTGAAATATTTATTACAGTTCATGTTGTCAATGCCTTTGATGATTTTGAACACTTGAATTAAATCACCTCTTAATCTGCGCTGGGATAAATGAAATAGATTTAATTCTTTAAGATGCTCCTCATATGGTTTGATCTTTAGGCAAGGTATCATTTTGGGAACTCTACGTTGAACTCGTTAAACTCGTTCTAAATTGTCTATATCTTTTTTATAGTAAGGGCACCAGGATTGAACGCAATATTCCAGGAGAGGGCTGACCAAGGAATTGTAAAGAGTTAGGATTATATCTTTGGATTTATGCTCAAATTACCTGCCTATAATGCCAATTATTTTGTTTGCCTTCTTAACAATTTCTGAACATAGTTAACTCGGTTTTAGGTTACTCGATATTGTTACTCCCAAAGCAGTTTCTCTGTATACATTCTTAAGCTGGGTGCCGTTCATTGAATAGTTTGCTTTCGGTTTCCGATATGGAGTACTTTACATTAATCCGCATTGAAACACATTTCCAAATTTGAGCCCAATGTGACAAGTTATCTAGATTATTTTGCATATCTTCATTTTCATTTGAGAGTACGTTATTTGCAAGTTTTGTATCGTCAGCAAACTTTGAGATTGTACAGATGAGACCCTCACCTATGTCGTTAATATAAACTAGGAAGAGAACTGGCCCCAGTACCGATCCCTGGAGTACCCCACTACTTACATGCATCCATTTGGATGTTTTACCGTTTATGACTACTCTTTGCTTTCTGTCATTAACCCCTGCTGTACCGGAGGATACAGTAATAAAAGTCCCCCCCAGTCCCAAGCAATGTGGCCAAAATGGCAAGATAGAACAACCTTCCACCTCAAGAGATAAAGGAATACTGACTCTCCCAGCCTTCTATGGGTTGGATATAAGCTGAATAATGCTGCCATATCGAGAGCAGTGCTCAAACGGTCGTGGTACCAGGCACAGCCTGATACAGGCAGTTACAAGGAAAGTGCATTACTGACAGCTCCCAGCCATTGCTGGGACTGGGGAGTGACTTATCTACTGACGGCTCCCAGCCGTCACTGGTATTGGACGGGTTAAGCCAATTTTATATCCATATCAACACACCGTCTTGTATTCCATGCGCTTTTAGTTTTATCAATAAACGTTTGTGGAGAAATTTGTCAAAGGCCTTTTGAAAATCAAGGTATATAATATCTACAGCTTTACAATGTTGTTTTCCTCTAAGTAATTTACGAGTTTGTCTCTTATGAGCATTTCTAGCGTTTTACATACAACTGAAGTTCAGCTAATTGGACGATAGTTACTAGGTAAGGATTCGCTGCCTTTCTTTAATATCGGTATTACGTTAGCGAGTTTCGACTGATCAGGCATAGTCCCAGACTGTAAGGATTTGTTGAAGAGCAATGTCAGTGGTTTGGAGAGTTCATCCTTAGCTTCCTCTAAAACTCTAGGCGAGATCGTATCAGGTTCAGGCGATTTATTTACCTTGAGTTTATCTAAACATTTCAAAACATCTCTCTCTGTAATACTAATACTGCTTAGAACGTCAGAATTATCTATCTGTACGAGCAATGCTATAGGGATATTACTAAGGTTTTCTGTTGTAAAAACTGATGCAAAGAAGGTGTTTAGAGCGTTACTCATTTGTTCTTCATCTTTAATGTAATCTCCTTTCTCATCGACTAATGGTCCAATCGAATAATGGTCCAATCGTTGAAGTCATTACTTTCTTCTTCCTAATGTAACTATAAAATTATATCTGGTTTCTCTTA
The DNA here is from genome assembly GCA_032716605.1 of Paralithodes platypus. NCBI lineage: Eukaryota > Metazoa > Arthropoda > Malacostraca > Decapoda > Lithodidae > Paralithodes > Paralithodes platypus. Next base: position 30,580,924 of record CM064580.1, read on the forward strand.
CTTTGATTTGCAACATGTAATTCTAGTGTGTTTTTTCTTTGTTTGATTAACTTTTTTGCTTTGCGTCGTAGCTCTACAAATATTACTTAATTTTCATGGATATCAGAGATTTATAATTTATCATAAGCCTACCTATCATGTAGGTAGTAGGGGTAGGCAGCCCCGCCCAGGGAAGTACTACCGCCAAGGTTTCGGGAGACTCAGGGAATAGCCTGAATTCCATTTTCTCTCCCAGGCCTTAGTAGCTGGATACATATCTTTCTGCCTCACACATCATGGGTATCAGGAAAACCCTCCTTATATAACATACACATCCAACTTCACGACATTGCCCTACATCGCTATCCTCTATCCATAAAACTCTACTCTTCTCACTACATATCATACATGTAACACCATACACTTACCTAATAAATATGGCAGTACAATTGTTAAGAGCAAACCTGGTGGTCCGTCGGATATCCACCCCCGGCAGGGTTGGGTCATTGACACAGGGCCCTCCCGGTCGTCATCATGCGACTGTGTCAAGAGCATTGCAACGTCCCAAAGCTGCTCTTTGGTGCAGCTTTTTTTTTAGTAATATAAGGGGACTTCACTCTAACATCAATTCTGTACACCAATTTCTTCAAGCAGAATCCCCTACTCTCCTTTTTTTGACAGAGACTCAAGTAACATCCACATCTGACACGTCTAGATTTAATTTTCCAGGTTATCAACTGTTCCAAAATGTCAGACCTAAAGGAGGTGTATGTTGCTTCGCAAAATCTGAAATTGCCCTGGAGGAGGTTACTAGTTTCAATTGTCCCTATTTTGATTATTCTATATACAAATTAATTTCTGCTGGTAAATTTAAATGCATATGTTGCATCTACCGTTCCCCAAATACTCCTCCAGAGCAAAGTCTTTTTGATTCTCTGTCCTCACAACTCAGTGTCCTCCACTTAAATGCTTCTTCTGAAATCACTGTGTTGGGTGATTTTAATGTCCATAATGTTGAATGGCTCACTCATTCAGCCAGGACTGATGATGCTGGTCTTGAATGTGAGCTATTTGCAGACTCATTTAATCTCACTCAACTAGTCAACCAACCCACCCGTGTACCAGATAATCCTAATCATAATTCCCACCTACTGGACTTATTTTTAACAACCAATTCAGAAAATTATGATGTTACAGTGAGGTCCCCGCTTGGATCTTCTGATCACTGTCTGATACAGGCCAGCTGGCTATCACCTACCACACCTTCCCACTCTGAACCTGTTTTTGGTGACTAAATGGCATTACGATAGGGCAGACTGGGAGGGTCTTCAAGGTTTCTTTATTGATATTCCCTGGACCTCTTTTTTTTCTAATTTCTCCACCTTGAGCCACATACAAGATTTTGTAAAAATTGGAATGGAAACTTTTATTCCTCATCAAAAGTACAGTAAAAGATCTAATTCACCTAAATGGTTTGACCATAATTGTGCTAGAGTAACTGAACAAAAAACAATAGCCTACAATGCATACACAAGATCAAAAACACATGAAGCCTTTAATTACTTTAGAAACATCAGAAATCATGCCAAAACTGTATTAAACCTAACTAAATCAAACTTTCTCCACAAGCAGGCAAATAAACTTCTAAATAATCCAAATTATAACAAAATATTTTGGTCTACTCTTAACTCCTTCAAATCCAACTTCACTACTGCTTCATCCATTCCACCATTAAAATATCTGACTGGCAATCTTGTAAGTGACCCACGAGGTAAAGCTAACCTTCTTGCGGATATTTTCTCCACCAACTCAACCCTAGATGAAATAAATCAAGATGTCCCTGTACTTAATTTTAATTCGCCTGAAATTCCCTCACTTAAGATCCACACCAGACATGTCAAAACTATTTTGAAGAATCTCTCAGTAGATAAGGCTCCTGGTCCAGATGAAATTCCTCCAATAGTACTTAAGAATTGCTCCTTGGTGCTCGCTCCTGTATTGGCAAAATTTTCCGTCTGTGTACTCATACCTCATGCTTCCCAGTACCCTGGAAAGAAGCAAACATCCATCCAGTTCCTAAAAAAGGTGCCTCTTCAGATCCATCAAACTACAGCCCAATAGCTATAACTTCCACTCTTGGTAAAGTCTTTGAAATTATATTAAATAATCACATAATTAAGCATCTTGAGAATAATAAATTAATCAGTGATAGGCAATATGGTTTTAGATGATGTCGATCAACTGCAGACATTCTTTGCCTTCTTACGCATCAAATCAACCAAGCTACAGACCAACATGGTGAAACACATACAATAGCACTGGATATATCAAAGGTATTTGATAGAGTCTGGCATCAATCCTTATTGTCGAAGATGTCACACTATGGCCTTGCATCATTAGTTCCACTAATGTCTTCTTATCTTCATAACAGAAAAATACATGTAATGGTAGATGGCCTTTATTCTCAATTTCACTCAATAAATGCTGGTGTTCCCCAGGGATCAGTTTTGGCCCCAACTCTGTTCCTCATTCATATCAATGATCTCATATCTATCACTCATAATCCAATACATTCCTACGCAGATGACTCAACACTCCACAGTTCCTTCACATTTACCAATTCTTTCACCCAACCCGATCTTATTAATTCAAAAATAAACACTACAATTTCTCTGAACCAGGACCTTTCTAGAATTAATGAATGGGGACAAGAGAATCTAGTTTCCTTTAATGCACAGAAAACCAAGTACATTCAATTTTCTAACCGACAGAATCTTACTGACTCCCATATATTTTTTAATGATGTAAATATTCCCACTTCCCCTAGTATTGACATTCTCGGTGTAACATTAACTACTAACTTGAGCTGGACACATTATGTTAGAAGCATTGCTAAGAATGCCTCTAAAAAACTGGGACTCCTGTACAGAGTTCAAGAATTCTTCACTGACGAGCAGTTGGCCGTAATATATAAAAGTCATGTGCGTTCTCAGATGGATTACTGTTCACCTCTGTGGGGTGGAAGTGGAGTGGTTGCATTGAGGCAGTTGGACAAAATTCAAAATAAAGCTATTAGATTAATCAATAACCCTGCAATCACACAGGACCTTTCTACATTATCCATACGAAGAAACGTTGCATCCCTTGCATTATTCTACAGATATTTTCACAGCAATTGTTCCGAGGAACTTGCTTCAATTGTGCCGCCTCTCCACATCTTTCCCCGTAGAACTAGGGCAGCTGAGAGCACCCATGAATTTACACTTTCTCCTCCACAATGCAGAACTTCTGCTTATCAGAATTCATTTATCCCCAGAGCTACTATTCTTTGGAATTCACTTCCCTCGAATTGCTTTCCACAAACTTACAATCTACAAATGTTTAAATCCAGTTGTTACAAACATTTTATGAATGGAGGATGCCTTTAGGCACATGGACCTTTTTGTTTTATCTGTGTTTTTCCTTCCTCCGTTCATTGTCTCTTAAAAAAAAAAAAAGAAAAGAAAAAAAAAAAAGCATTCTTTTTTAGCAAGCAGTCAATCCGCAATGTATTTATTCCACCACTTAAGCCTATTGTTATGTTCTGATCATCGTTTTGTTAATGGTATACACTCATGAAGTGCATTCGAATAAGTGGAGTTGAAAATCTCCATGATTGGTTTAGATCATCATTGTTAATCATAGAACTCCAGTTGATTTCCTTGAGTATTTCTCTAAGTTTACGGAAGTTTGCTCTCTTCAAATCTGGGACATTCTCTTTGCTGGTATTGAGTTCGTTGCTATTGAATTTTAAATGGAAAGTGATCGTACGATGGTCACTATTACTGAATTCATCACCAACATTCAAATTCTCAATTAATTCTTCTTTTGTTGCAAGTACAAGGTCAAGAGCGTTATTACCACGGGTCGGCGATCAAACAAATTGATAGAGCGAACTCTCTTGCAAGTTCGTATACAAGCCATGTCCGGAGTGTGAAGTAAGAGTATTGCCCCACTTGGTCACAGGTAAATTAACCCACTGAGCCCCAGCGACGCACCGTTTGCGTCGGCAATGTATGTAACGCTGAACCCCAGCGACGCGAACATTGTGTCGACCACTAAAACCTCTATTATTCGGCTCGTAGGGTAGGGAATGGCTTGAGAATGGTAGGGGATATACCGTAGACTGTTGCCGAACAGTGGCAGTACGCGGGAACCGTCCAGGCAAGCCACGCGGGTGGTGATGGGCGGATTAGTGGCACCACTTTACCCACTTACTTCACCGCGACTTTCGACCTTATTTACTCCTGTCGTATGGGAGCTATAGGCTTGAAATTTGTGTGAGATACACTTTAGGATGTATGCATTACTTCACCATACTCAGTTATCCCCCAAGTCTTGCCGGGCGGGTGGTCATGCGGGGGAGTTGATGAAAAACACTGTACCCACTTATCTCCGAACGACTTTCGACCTTATTTACTCTTGTTCTATGGTAGCTATAGGCTTGATATTTGTATGAGGTATTCCTTAGGATGTAGGCAATGTATGGCAGCCCCCAAATCTAGGTTTGTTGGGACAAGGGACGTGCGTGACAAAGGAAAGTCAGTTTACCCATACATCTCGCGAGTGCAACACCATGTCGGATTTACCAAGTCTTTACTCACGCAGGGGAATATCCCTTGCCGATGCCATGGCCATACTTGAGGAGAGTAATGTGCCTGATTGTGACACTGGATCATTAAATGACGATTCAGAGGACGAATATAGTCCCACTTTGGCCGAGATAGACGACATGCATGAGGAGGAACCCTATGTCCCCATCTCTCATCGGTACGCCATGTTACAAGAAAGTGAGGAGAGTAGCTATCGTTCCCCCATCGCTCCCCGTGACATAGTGGACTCCCCAGCAAGTAGGGAAGAGCACGATGAGGATGAGGCAGATGACCCAGACCCCATGGCATTCCTCAACATTCCACCTTCTCATCGTAGGGCTGAGAAGAGAAGAGGTGAGGATGAGGAGGAGGAGGAGGAGGAGGAGGTGGGTCTAGGTCCGACACCACACGTGCCTCGCCGTGTTGCTTCCCCGCGTTTGCCTTCCCCACCACCCCGCATTGCCTCTCCACTAAAAGCGCCAACCCCTAACACTTTCTATGGATTGCGCAGGGGTGCAGCCATCTTAGCAGCGCAGCCATTGACTTCTTCTTCAGAAGAAACAGATGAGGATATGCCTGCCCTAGAATCATCTCCACCATGCCACCCACGCTGCCTGTTTTCCTTATCAGCTCGGATTGACTCGTCCCCACCATCACCTCCCGGACCACTACCATACTCACCTGTACCTTCTCCTCAGCCTGGGACCTCCCACAGACACGACACTCAGACACCATCACCGCCTGCGTCGCCACAACGCCCTGATCGTGCGCAACGCCCTATCAGCATACGTGGGCGTGCCCGTGGTCCTGTGCGTGGACGTGGCCGAAGGGGTTCTAAGATGGCCCTAATACGACGCCCTACCCCTGGCGGTCCGAGAGCAAGGGCTGGGTCGGCTCGACCAAGGCCGAGGTTGAGGGCAGGGGCAAGAGGCGGGGCAAGGCCCTCCTGCCGCCCTGATGGTGACTCCCCTCCTGACGACTCTGGCGACGAAGGTGCCGCTCAACCCGACGTGTGGGATTGGGTTGATGGAGACAACTTTGTGCCCACCGACTACAACTTTGTGGGCGCTGGGATTGCTGGCCCTACGCTCCCAAACCAGGGGCGGCAGACCACGAGACTTGAAATCTTCAGGCAGTTTTTTACTACAAATCTCGTGGCTCTAATTGTTGACCAGACCAACTGGTACAATTATTATTTCATGGCTGGGAAGGTGCAGCTCAAATACTCTGCAAGGCTGTCATGGTCCACCCTAGATGTCCCAGAGTTTTACACATTCTTGGGCATTGTCATCCTGATGGGGGTCACAAGGAAATCCTCCATAAAAAGTACTGGTCCTGGGATCCCCTCGTCCGAACCCCTATTTTTGGCCAAATAATGAGCAGAAATAGGTTCACGGCCATAATGGGGAGCCTACATTTCATTGACAGCCTGTCATCCCACACCCCAAATCAAAGTCAACCAAGAGCAATGAAGGACCCCATGGAGAGGATAAGACCCATCTTCGAGTACCTGAAGGTGAAGCTTGCTGCCGCCTTCAAACCCCATCAAAAGCTCATTATTGATGAGAGTTTGCTGCTGTGGAGGGGGAATATTGGCATCCGGCAGTACATGCCCAGCAAACGACATCGATATGGCCTGAAGACCTTCGTGATGTGTGACTGTCAAACCGGTTACATCCAGGACCTAATTCTGTATATGGGCAAGAAAACAGAATTGGTGGAAACGAGGAAATACGGAATTTCTGGGGCCGTCGTCATCACCATGATGCAGGGCTACTTGGACAGGGGCCACATACTGTACCAGGACAACTGGTACACCAGCCCCTCCCTTGCCAAGTTCCTGCATAGCCGCATTACAGGAGTCTGTGGCACCATCAGGAGGAATCGGATCTTCATGCCCGAACTACCACCCAGGCGGGAAAAGGGCTCCATCATCCACAAGCAGGCTAACAATGACCTCCTGTTGTCCTGGATGGATAACCGGGATGTGAACGTCCTCACAACAGTCCACCGTCCCATCTTCCAAGACACCAGACGTCGTGACAGAGCAACTGGCGAAATTATCAAGAAACCTTTGGCCATCTGTGATTATGACATCAACATGCGGCTGGTGGACAAATCAGATGCTGTCATCTCGTCAGTTGAGTGTGCGAGGAAGACGATGAGGTGGTATAAGAAGTTATCCTTCCACCTCCTCGATCTCACCCTCTATAACAGCCACATCCTCTACTCAACAATCACCGGCAAGCAGGAAACGATGGAGAACTTCTGCATGGAGTTGTCCAGGGAGATGTTGAGGGAATACATGACTGCCCCCCACCTCCAGCAACCCCCCGCCCATCGACGGCCAGCAGCAGAAGGGATTGCCAGGCTGACACAACGCCACTTCGCTGAATATGTGCCGCCTACAGAACACAATGACAAACCCTGAAGACGGTGTCATGCGTGCCGCAACACAACACAGAGGGAGCCTGCGAGATCAGATACCAGGTATATGTGCCGAGAATGTGATGTTGGACTGTGTTTCCCGGACTGCTTCAGGGAGTATTACACCCTTGAGCATTTCTAAGTGTGTACTCAAAGACTGCGATAAAAGACACTATGAAATGTGAAGTGTGTGTGTATAATGTACACACACACTTCACATTTCATAGTGTCTTTTATCGCAGTCTTTGAGTACACACTTAGAAATGCTCAATGGTGTGATACTCCCTGAAGCAGTCCGGCAGTTTATATTATAAACCTAGTGTAAATATTAAATATATACAAAGTGCCGAACACAATATGTAAGTGAGATTGACACTCAAATATACGTAAAACAATGACGGACACCAATAAGTGTAAATATAGCATATTTCTAAGTCAAAAGTGCGTAAAACAATGTGTGAAACCCATATTTTATAACTATAAAACATATGATAAAGTATAAACTGAATAAAGAGGGGAAGTGACAGTATAAACTGAATAAAGCGGGGGAGTAAGAGAGAAAGACAATAAAAGGGAAAGTGTTGAGGGCGCGTGTCAGTCAGCTGGGTGTGTGTACATACGTGCGTTCTGTTATTGTCTGAGACCATGATGGCCGCCAGTCTCCATGGCAACGGGGACGAGCAACGGTCTTGCCACTCGTGAGCACTTATAAAACTTATATCTAAGCACTTATCACACTATTATTTCACTTATAGTGACATTATGTTATACATGTTGGTAGTATATGAACTATGAAGGCACACATGATGCTCGGGTGGTGTAAATAACCGTCACTCGAAAACTGGATGCATCGTACATCTGCCATGCTGCCGCGCTTAGCTGTGGCTGGCCGGGCGGGAACTTTGAAGGCCGCCCGGCCTCAGCTGATGTCTGAGGCTGCCCCCCCCCCTCCATACGACCCCCAAATGACCGAGGTGAGTGTTTTTTCTTCTTCATTTCTCACCTTTTTCGGCCATTTAAGAAAAACAAAAATTTGGCCAAATAGGCCCGTCTCTCGATGTACTTTTATTTATAATTAGCTGGTGCTCAACGGGTTAAAGTCTCTAAAAAATTACAGTATCTTGGGAGTTACTTACATATGTAATTTGTTCGTAAATTTCTGTCAGTTTGTACTGATTGAGCTGGAGGTCTGTATATTATAGCAAGTATATTATAGCAAGTATTATTTTTGTACCTTTATTATTATTTCTTAGCACAAAGGATGTGTCAACGTTCAAAATTTGGGGTATTGACAAGAGGATCGGGTTAAGACTTTCTTTGATAAAAAATATAACGCCACCTCCATTTCTGTCGATTCGACTTTTCTCAAACATTACATAACCGGGAAGTGAATACTCTGCTAAAAAGTATCTGTCTTCTGTATTGAGCCAAAATTCTGTTATGCCCATTAATCCATTATGTCATAATTTTCTGTAAACACTAGTTCCTCTAAATCCGAAAATGTAATGCGTATGCTACGAGCGTTTGCATATACAACCTTTAAAGTTGTGGTATTAGAACTCACGGAACGCTCTTTAATTGAATTTTTGGTTTTGGTTGGATCCACATTTACGTTCATGGCTGTCCTTTGTCCTTGCTGTCCTCGGTCCTCATCCCTGGTGGCTTTGAGTTTGGGTCTTGTTGATAGAGCTTTATCCAAATCCGTGGTTCTTGACGGATTAGCATTTACGTCCTTCTTAGCATTTACGTCCTTTGCAGGTCGCCGTCCTCGCTGTCTTCGGTCCTCCTTCCTTGTTGTCCTGTGTTGAGTCGATTTCTTCTCCAAAAATCCATCTCAGCATCGTTGAGAAGACGTCCAAATCGTGCTGCTCCCACCTGGTTCAAATGAACTCCATCGTCCCAAAACAAATAGCCACCGTAGTAAAAATTGTCCCATGTGTTGACAAATCTCACGTTCTCCTTCCTGCAGTTAGCTAGACGACGATTTGTGCTTGTGGCTATGTTTTAAAATCGGCTCTCTACACTGAGCCGGGGGACGATTCCTGAGACGATGATCCTTGATGACTTCTCCTTAAAATACTTGATCAGCTGCTGGTACTTGAGAAGCAAATCTTCCGACAGGGTATGCTGTACATCATTGGATCCAACGTGGATGACGCATATTGTATTAGCTGGGGCCAGCTTCGATACTTCGTCAACTGCAGCAACTACGTCGTCCACACCACCACCAAAGATACAAAAACGTTTCCTGGTCTTAGGTGCCCTGGCGCAAAATTCTGTGAGCTGACCACATACCATCGAGTCTCCCACAAGCCACACTTCTTCCATTTCCTCTTCATTATCAGAGTCTGTGAGTATCTGGAAATGGTTGTGACACTCGGTAACTGGCATGATTTTCCTGGTCTTGGGGCGAATGTTGTTCCTCGCGATGCGGAAGTTCTCTTTAGGGGGAGCGGAGTCACTATTTGTTTCTTGTGCATCGGAAGCATCTGCTGAAGTGGCTAATGCAGACGTTGGATTGTTGGCAGTTGACGTTGGTGCGGCGGTGGCAGCTGGAGTTAAAGTGGTGACAATTGAAGTAAGAGATAGTCCAACGTTGAGTTTTACAAACTCTCGGAGTGATTCCAGCTTCATGGTGAGGGCGTTGATCTTGTTGTGGGCTTCATCCAATTTTGCTGTCAAATCCTCTCATTGCTGGCAGAGTCAGCAGACTTGAAGATCGGCAGCAGCAAACATGGAAGCACCAAACCTACCGGCGCAGCTCGTACAGGTGCGAGGCATGGTGACAGTCACTCTCTTCAGATCACTTCACTCACTTCAAGTCACTTCACTCACTTCAAATCACTTCACTTACTTCAAATCACTTCACTCAATTCAATTCACTTAACTCACTTCAAATTGGTTTTCTCACTTAAATTCACTTCGCTCACTTTTGGCACTTCACTCGGTTCAGACCGCTTTGCTTACTTAAATGGCCGAAATCGAAAACAAAAAGTGCTGAAGTAGCGAGGTTCATAAAACCCTGTCACCCATGTCAGTTGGTGGGCAAGCCAAAAATTAACAATACCCGTGGTTCCACTTGTCCCCTTCCTTGCAACCGAACCCCCTTTCACTAGGGTCATGACAGAACCCTTGCCTCAGACTTCTGCAGATAATATGCTTAAACCTAACTTCCGTTCTGCTACTGCTCACTCAGGGGTTACTGCTGATGCTTCCCAGGTAGGCTGTGGCGAGAGAAGTATAGAAGGTGAGAGGCATGAAGCAGGCGGGGCTAGTAACAGTTTCGAGCCCGAGAGTGGAAATGAGGTTGAGTGACCAAGGGGACGGTCCTAGTGGTGGTTGGTTGGATAACTCAGCACGGCGACCAGAGGGCTCAGGTACTTCCAGGTTGTTGGCTCCAGCACTTGAGATGCAGGAAAACCTTGCTTCTCTCATTGGGGTATTAAACTCCTGGACCTCGGACTTCATGCGCACATGACTCCCCTCCCGCGCCGCGGGCTAGACTGATTGTCTTTCTCTCGCTAGACCTATTTCATCTCATTAGGCGTAAATCTTCTCTTTCTTAATCTTAACCTAAAAGAGTTACCATAATTATATGTATATATTGCTTATTACCTATTCTTTCTCTTCATGTTGCAAAAAGAGTAGAAGTGTCTAGGTTACATGTAGCCAGAGTAAGGATAAGAACAAGTGTGGAGAATATGGGTTTGAGAGAATTTGGCGTATATCTTCTCTTTCCTATTCTTAACTTAAAGGAGTTACCATAATGATACATATCAATTGTTTATCGCCTATTCTTCCTCTTCACGCTGAAAAAGAGTAGGTGTGTAGTTTACGTGCAGCATGAGTAATGACATAATCAAACTATGTGGAGAGTATGGGTCCGAGGCAGCCTGGGCTCTGGCTTTCTCTCATTCATTAAGCATATATCTTCTCTTTCCTATGCTTAACCTAATGGAGTTACCATAATGATATACATACATATCTTACTTATTGCCTATTAAAATATGAGAATAGGAAGAACGGGAAGACAGAAGAAGGACACAAGAAAAAAGAAGGAAATAAGACAGAAGAGTGAATGGAAAACAAGAGAGAAGCAGAAGACCGAAGAAAAGCAAAAGAAACGGAAATACAGAAGACGGAAAAACGAAAGGAACAAGTATATAAAGGAGAACAAGCCAGAAGGAAATAAAACGAGCACAGCAAAATGGAGAAGGAACAACGCAGCCAAGAAGAGAGAAGAAGAAGAAGTGAGCCTCGACTAGTCTCACTCCAGGTGCCCGCTAAGTTTGAAAGCGAGGTTACAGACCCCTCTCGCTGTCAGCGCAGCTACCCAAGATGTGCTAGCATGGTCGGTGTCGACCTCACGCTCTTTAAATGAGTACCCTGCCAACTATTACCCTTCTTGCCTCCAAACAACCCAAACACAACAACGATGAGGAAGGTATGACTATGTTACCAAAACCAGAGGAACGCAGACATTTTGCTGAGGGTGGGATCGGAGTAGCTGCCGATTCTAGGGTGTGACCAGGACTGTGAGTACACGGGTCAGTGCAGTCTGCTATACACCAAGCTCTATCCAACCTCTTGGTCTTAACCTAACTGTGAGTACACTGGTCAGTGCAGGCAGGTATAACGACAGAGAACTTCCTGACGTATCCAATAGCTAAGGATAGCAAGGAAGAACTGTCAAGTAACAAAAGTTGCGAGTACACTGGTCAGTGCAGCTTACTTACCTTACAAAATCTGGGTGTTGACCTACTGCCAGTACACTGGTCCATGCAGTTTGTTAGTTCATAGCCCTGGGTATTAACCTACGGCCAGTACATTGGTCAATGCAGTTTGTTAATCCTCATACCTGGGTTTTAACCTGCTGCCAGTACACTCGTCTGTGCTGTTGGTTAGTTTCCAGTCTTGCGTAGAGGCTTGTTGTCAGTACACTGGCCCGTGTAACACTTGGATTCAAGCAGGGAAAGTGCTAGGTTGCCAGTATACAGGTCCGTGGCCCCTAGTAAGGTGTCCTGATCTATTTCCGGATAGTAAGGAGTCCAGGTAATATCTAACCTGTGTTAAAAATTACCAACCCTCTCTGATATACAGGCCTGCCTGCTATAGTAAAGAGGTGCACACTGGTTGTGTAAGCCAAGTGGTGGGAACGAGACCCATCATTTTGATGTAAGAATTAGGTGAGCTTGGCTCAACTCATGGAACTGGTACCTAAAGGGCATCAAAACCATATAGTAGGTACAGACCACAAACGATTCTACCTTTGCGGGTAGTTCCGGTTGTTTGGAATCTGGGATGGTGTTAAGGAGAGCTGCCAGTACACTGGTCAGTGCATTTCTCCTTAAAATTGCTCCAGCATAAACTTTGAGAATTTAAGCTCACAACAGTGTGTTGAGACCAGCCTGAAGACGTTAATGGAGCCACTGCAGGGATGAGCCAGATGTAGACCAGTAGATGTTGGACCACGATTTCAAGAACGAAGACTTAGCTAGTTGAAGGCTGTACAACAGACCTCCCTTCTCATTTGTTAGGCCTCCATAAGCGAGGATACAATACACATATTCTGTCGTTGTGTAAGTAAAATATTTTGTAGGCAAACTCATTGGAGATTGCAATATGGTAATATTTTATCTTCACAACCATACACACCCACTAAACCGACATATAAACTTAACCTCAGTGACACCATTATTTTCCTATGTAAACTTTGAAAAAGGTGCAGTGCAAAGTGATTATCTTATTATAATAATATATAATAGTATTCTTATCTTGCTAATTCTTGGTCATCCTCCATTCAGCACTTTGGTGAGACTTTTTCTGTTGCGCTAGACATATCAAAGGCCTTCGATAGAGTCTGGCACAATTCCCTTATTTCCAAACTACCCTCCTATGGTTTCTATCCCTCCATATGTGCCTTTGTCTCTAATTTCCTTTCCGGCCATTCCAAAGCTGAGGTTGTAGATGGCCACCGTTCACTTCCTCACCCTATCAACTCTGGTGTTCCTTAGGGTTCTGTCCTATCTCCAATTATCTTCCTATTATTCATTAACGCCCTTCTCAACTGCACCTCCAGCCCCATTCACTCATATGCTGACGACTCTACATTACACTATTCAACTAGCCTTCCACAACACCAAATACAGCAGGAATTCCAAAACTAACATATGGAGGCCATACAAAACCCATCTTCTTATCTTTCTACTATCTCTAATTGGGGCAGAGAAAACCTTGTTACTTTAAATGCTTCCAAAACTCAATTTCTCCATCTGTTAACTCGTCGCCCCCTTCCTGAAAACTAAGACTTATTCTTCAACAACATACAAATTAACCCTTCATCTTCTCTCAATATACTCAGTGTCTCTTTTTCTTCTGATCTCTCTTGGAAAGATCATATTACCTCTCTTGCTAAAACAGCTTCCTATAAAACTGGGTGTGCTAAACCGCCTCAAGGGGTTCTTTACCCCTGTGCAGCTTCTTGCTCTCTACAGGGGCACAGTGTAACCATGTATTGAGTATTGTCCACACATGTGGGGAGGATCCTCTTACACAGCACTTCTAGACAAAGTAGAAAGGAAAGCCTTCCGTCTCATTAACTCACATATCCACTCACCAATTCTCTGCAGTCTCTCTCTCTTTGCCACAATGTTGCATCTCTCTCACTATTCTACCGTTGTTACAATAATCAGTGTTCCTCAGAGCTCTCTCAGTGTATACCACCCCCTCTTCATAGAGCAAGTACCACCCATTTCGCAACACAATCCCACCCCTACTCTGTGCAACTCTCCAACCCTAGAGTGAAACGTTATTCTAAATCTTTCTTCTATTCAACAGCTGAGCTCTGGAACTATCTTCCAGAATCAGTCTTTCCCTCTTCCGATGACTTAAATTGCTTCATACTCCGTGTCTCCAGGAATTTTGGCTCGAACGTCCCTTGATTTTGGCCGTCACTCTTTCAACTCTGGGGGAGGCACTCGCTACAGGAAGTTCTGCCTTTTGTCTCCCTCACTCACATATACAAAAATAATAATAATAAAATAAAAATGCAGTTTTCGCAAATACCAAGAGTAAGAAATAAAATATAAAATTTGTAATGCCCTGTACCCACAAAAATCTCGCAACCCCAATACTGTACTGTACTACCCGAGCTGACGTCTGGGATAGTGTAAAATAGTCGTTGATGGCGAAGTCTAATAAACCCATCACGTGAATCACCACGAGACTATCACCTGGTTCTTTATAGGACTAATGTTAATTTCCTATTGTACGTCCGTGGTAGTACAGTGGGTTAGCGCGCGGGTCTGGTTGACCTACTGAGGTCACTAACCAGAGTTCGAACCCCATGCCAGGCATCTCAAAACCTGGAAAGTTCTTGGAGGGTTAAAATCCCTCCAGGGTTCGAACCCCGTGCCAGGCATCTCAAAACCTGGGGAGTTTTTGGGAGGGTTAAATTCCCTTCGCACCCAGCATTTCATTGGTGGCAGTCACGGAACGTGATCTGGTAGCTAGATAGAGCACCCATCACGCGGACCCTATGAATATTGAGATTGCTGAGGTGATATGTGGCTACGACACCTTACGACCTTAAATAGGCAAGGGACTAGCCTAGATATAGAAGGATGTAGTGTAATGCCCTGTACCCACAAAAATCCAGCAACCCCAATACTTTACTACTCGAGTTGACGTCTGGGATAGTGTAAAATAGTCCTTGATGGTGAAGTCTAATAAACCCATCACGTGAATCACCACGAGACTATCACCTGGTTCTTTCAAGGAGAACTAAGGTTACTATCCTATTGTCCGTGGTAGTACAGTGGGTTAGCGTGCAGATCTGGTTGACCTACTGAGGTCACTAACCCAGGTTCGAACCCCACGCCAGGCATCTCAAAACCTGGTAAGTTTTCGGGAAGGTTAAAATCCCTCCAGGGTTCGAACCCCGCGCCAGGCATCTCAAAACCTGGGGAGCTTTCGGGAGGGTTAAATTCCCTTCGCACCAAGCATTTCAAAATCAAATAAAAAGATAAATAAATCTGCATACCCAACTCTGCGACCTTGAATTATCTCTCTCTCTCTCTCTCTCTCTCTCTCCATCCTACGAGGACAGGTCGAAGAGTTCTGCGACAGAGTCCCAAATCGACGAAAAAGATTTTGCATCCCAGGAGCTGGACTGGACGACATTGTGGAAGCCTTCGAAGATACCACAAAGGATGCAAACGAAAATACACTTTTTGTCATCCATGCTGGTTCAAATAACATCATGCGCACCAGATCTGAAGAGTTGATGGAGAAATATCGCAAGATGATCCAGCACTACAAAAACAAGTCAAGGAATATCATCATCTCAGGCATTCTCCCCAAGATCGACGCACCTGACAAATTCTACGACAAGGCCTTCAGCACAAATAGCCGACTAAATATTTGTGTCTGAAGGAAGAAGTTGAATTCATCAGCCTCTGGGATAATTTCTATAACCAGCCTACTCTGTTCCGCAAGGATGGCACTCATCTAAACCCTGTGGGTTCAGCACGCATGGGTCGTCTCCTACACGAAGCAGTCCGCAGCCATGGATAAAAAAACGCAGTCAGTCGCGGGTTTGATGCAAGATATTTGTCTAGGCGGAGTTTAAATGAATCAACGGTGCTGCAGTCTATAACGTCTCGGGTAAGCCCATTCCACAAGTTGACAACTCGATTGAAGAAGAAATTCTTAAATTCGTGTGAGTTAAAAGATTTACCAATAATTTTGCAACCGTTTCCCCGTGTGTAATTAGATTGGTCGATAGTGAAGTACTTACTACAGTTCATATTGTCGATGCCTTTGATGATTTTGAACACTTGAATTAAGTCACCTCTTAATCTGCGCTGGGTTAAAGGAAATAGATTTAATTCTCTAAGACGCTCTTCGTATGGTTTGTTGTTTAGGCTAGGTATGATTTTGGTAACTCTACGTTGAACTCGTTCTAGCTTGTTTATATCTTTTTGGTAATAAGGGCACCAGGATTGAACACAGTATTGCAATCACCTTTACGATATCAGAACACAATTACTAAATTAACAGGTATTTACACCACCTTTACAATATCAGAACATAATTACTAAATCAACAGGTATTTACATAACCTTTACAATATCAGAACACCATTACTAAATCCACAGGTATTTACGTCACCTTTACAATATTAGAACGCTATGTCCTTTAGGTCAATTTAACAAGATTACAAACTATTATTTAATCAATGAACTTAAAACTAGTTGGCTAGATATTTATGCGCAATCGAAAGCATGCTGTCGACGAGGTGAATATCTAATTAATACTGGTTGTTTCATTATAACAAAAAGAGTATTTTATGGGTATGGGCTGAAGCTCTTCTCCAACTATTCCTTTAGCTAGGTCTAACCTACTCTTCAAATGCTAAACCCCTGAAAGCTGCTCAGGTAAACCTCGTTATCTCAGTTAGCTGGGCGTTATCAACTATTTCCCTTTAAATCATTATCCCGAAGAATTCCCACTTAATACTAAATATATATCTTTACTTAATATCCTATGAGATCCTGTACTATTGCTAGCTATTCGGCTGAGTGCCTTTACTAACAATAACAGCTATATCTCATAACACCTTATCTCTTTATTTCATCATTTGTCTAGTCAGTTTCTCTTTGGTTGTTCTATAAGAACAAATATGTTTTATAGTTGGAACACATTGGTTAGTCTTAACATTTATTTTGTTGGTAAGTCTGTTCGGGCCCTTAAGGGTCCTTTAAAAATATTCTGCAATCTCCTGTGTTGCTTCACCACTTAATAGCAGGCCAGTATACCATCTTCATCTCCTCAGTACCATCTACCACCCGTTGACCATCTTGAATCGCTTGGCTTATTGTGTAAAGACTAGCGATGTGTCGGCAGGCATTAGGATACTGAAATTGTATCTGGGGTACAGATACTGGTGGGTGATGTACTATGTCCTGGCTCGTCTGGCGTTCAGTAGTGCAAGGTTGCTAGAGGACAGGAACAGGCTTAGTTATTTCCCCATAGGTGCGAAGGTGAGGCCCAGGGTTGTATTTGCTAAGAGCGCCCAAGTGTGGTCCCGACAGGTACCTGTGGCTGAGTGACTCCTGTGGCCCAGCCCACCTCCCTTTGTACCCCTCCCTTATGGCCCGGGGCCCTGTGATTGGCCAAGCCGTGCGCCTGGGAGGAGCTTGCCCAGCCCGCTCGCTTTGAAGTTCCAATTTCTTCTCCTGCTTTTTTCCATCTTCGTAATATTCTCCTGGAAGCTTGTTGGAGATGTGAGAAGGTGGCACCATTGTAATAGGACATCTGCGACCAGGAAAGAATATACGTGTGCGAACTGGGAGTGAGTTATGCGGCGAGCGTTTAAAGGGAGATATAGCTGGCTCTAGTTGTTGCGACACAGGAGGCCGTTGATTGGTCGAGAGCGAGGGTGTGGTAGGATTCTCCCTGTGACAAGATTTAAAGGTTAAACCTTGCCTCTCCACCTGAGCTAATCCGTCCCCTGATTGGCGGACGGAATTACGCCTCTAGTAATGATACAACGATATGTGCTGTAATGCAAGAGGAACAAATCTATACATAAGCATATAAGAAAACTGGGAGTATGCAGAGAGCCAATTGGCCTACACAAGGCAGATCCCTTTCAAACTCTTATGTAACTTATGTTAATATGAAGATATACATGTAGGTATACATATATAATTATATATACCTGTATATACATACACATATACATACATGTGGGGATATTGTAGGCACCAATCGATCAGGGCTAGACCCAGGTGAGGTTATAGACATGTTATAAAAAGTTGCTGGAACTCCTGTTGCATTTGCTTGGCCTCTCTTACTGGTTTTCTTTGTGCCTCATTAACACTGAGAGCAATCCAGCTAGCTCTCACAAACACCTCCTCCTCCTATCCACTTCACTACACTAAACATGCACACTACACTTCATTCCTCCACACCAAAACTAAAACCAAATGATGAATTTTAGCCGAGCCTCGGAGTCCCCAGGGGGGGGGGGGGACCATAAATGCCCCCTCAACCGCCCGACCTTCCCCTGACGACCCCACAAAATTACCTGGACCTCGGCCTGTTACTCTTTCTATTATTTTCTACAACAATCGTGGACTTTCCTCTAATTTTAACTCTGTTGAACACCATCTCTCCTCCTACAAACCTGATCTTCTTTTCCTCACCGAAACTCAGGTGTCTGATGCAACATCCAGCAGCCCCTTCTCTGTATCCTCCTACTTTCTCTATCCTAGTTTCAAAGCCAAAGGCGGATGTTGTGCATATGTGCACAACAAACTCACTTGCTCTCGTGTTCCCGATTTCGACTCCTCTGGATTCTCAACTTTTTGGCTCAAACTTTCCTGTCATTCTCTTACTAAATATTTCTGTGCTGTCTATTTTTCCCCTAACTCTGCAACTTTCCCAAATTCTTTGACTATCTAAACTCTACAGTGGAACACATTCTATCCATTTCTCCTTTCTCAGAAATCTCCATCTTAGGAGATTTCAATGTTCACCACCGCCAATGGCTCTCCTCTCACACTACTGACCCACCTGGTGAACAAGCCCACGTCTTTTCTATCCTAAATTACCTAGAGCAGTTAGTTCAGCAACCCACCCGTATCCCGGATCGCCTTGGAGATCGGCCCAACATTCTTGACTTGTTTCTAACTTCTAACCCTTCTTCTTGTACTGTCGATCTTTTCTCTCCTTTGGGCTCCTCCAACCATAAACTTATCTCTGTCACCTGTCCTATCTCTCCAGTACGGCCACCCGATCCTCCTAGCCGGCGGCGCTTGTGGCACTTAGGCGCTGCTGACTGGCAGGCTCTCCGGCAGTACTTCTTTGATTTGCCATGGAATGATTTCTGCTTCCGTGGCCGGGGACCCTCGGAGAGTGCTGAAGGCATTACCGAGGTAATCCTATCGGGCATGGATGTATACGTTCCATTCTCTTTCTCTCAGACTAATGCTAAAAAAGTCTTGTTTACTTGTTTATATGTCTCTCCCCGGAATTAAGCCAAATCTGTTCTTCGACTTGCCAAGCACTCTTTCATCAATAATAAATGCACTGAACTATCCAACTCTAGCTCTTCCCAAGCTTTCTGGCATCTAGCCAAAAACCTCTCCAACAATTTCTCTTCCTCGTCTCTCCCTCCCCTTTCCCACTCTGATGGCACAACCATCACTTCTTCCTCTGACAAAGCTAAACTCTTCACTCAAACTTTTGCTAGAAACTCCACCTCGGATGATTCCGGTGCTATACCTCCCTCTCCACCCTCCTCTCTCTTACTTATGCCTAATATCATAATCTCTTCTAAAGATGTACTTTCTACCCTCTCTGGGCTTAATACTAATAAGGCATACGGTCCGGATGGTGTTCCTCCTGTTGTACTCAAAAACTGTGCTTTAGTGCTGACTCCCTGCCTAGGCAAACTCTTTCATCTCAGTCTATCCTCTAACGTCTTCCCTTCATGCTGGAAGTTTGCTCTCATTCAACCTGTCCCAAAGAAGGGTGACCGCTCTCAACCCTCCAACTATCGTCCAATTGCTCTCATCTCTTGTATTTCTAAAGTTTTTGAAACTATTCTTGCTTTCTTAAGCATTTCTCTTCTCATAATCTGCTCTCAGATCGCCAATATGGCTTCCTTAAGGGTCGCTCTACTGGTGATCGTCTTTCATATCTTACTAACTCTTGGTCATCCTCCTTTCGGGACTTCGGTGAGACTTTTTCTATTGCACTAGACATATCGAAAGCCTTCGATAGAGTCTGGCACAAATCTTTAATTTCTAAACTACCCTCCTTCAGTTTCTATCCCTCCATCTATGCCTTTGTCTCTAATTTCATGCTCCGGCCGTTCCATAGCTGCTGCGGTTGTGGATGGCCATCGCTCACTCCCTCACCCTATAAACTCCGGTGTTCTTCAGGGCTCTGTCCTATCTCCTATTCTCTTTCTAATTTTTATAAATTACCTTCTCAACTGTACCTCAACTCCCATCCATTCATACGCAGATGACTCAACCTTACACTACTCCATTAGTTTTTCAGAACGCCCAAGCCAGCAATTCCTCAACGACAAACGAAATGAAGCCATAGAACACTTAAATTCTGATCTAACTACTATCTCCAATTGGGGCAGAGAAAATCTTGTTACCTTTAATGCTTCCAAAACCCAATTTCTCCATCTATCTACCCGTCAGGAACTCCCTGCGGACTATCCCTTATTCTTCAACAATACAAAAATCAATCCTTCATCTTCTCTCAATATTCTTGGTGTCTCTTTTTCTTCTGCTCTCAGTTGCAAGGACCATATTACCAGTCTTGATAAGGCAGCCTCCCAGAAGTTGGGTGTGCTCAACTGCCTGAGGGGGTTCTTTACCCCTGCACAGCTTCTTGCTCTGTACAGGGGCATAGTGCATCCTTGTATTGAGTATTGTTCACATGTGTGGGGAGGTTCCTCTCACACCGCTCTCCTAGACAAAATTGAAAGGAAGGCCTTTTTGTATCATTAACTCCCATCCACTCACCAACTCTCTGCAATCTCTCTCTCTTCACCGCAATGTTGCATCTCTCTCGCTATTCTATCGCTACTATTATTATAGTAGTTCCTCAGTTACAGTGTTCCTCAGAGCTTTCCCAGTGTATACCACCTCCTTTACGTAGGGCACGTGGTACCCGTCTTGCAACACAATCCCACCCCTACTCTGTGCAACTCTCCAACCCAAGAGAGAAACGTTACTCTCAGTCTTTCTTCTATTCAACAGCTTAGCTCTGGAACTCTCTCCCAGAATCAGTCTTTCCCTCTTCCTATGACTTAAATTGCTTCAAACTCCGTGTGTCCAGGCATTTTGGCTCGAACGTCCCTTGATTTTGGCCCTGTCACTCTTTCAACTTTGGGGGAGGCACTCGCTATAGGCAGTTCTGCCTTTTGCCTCCCTCACTCACATAGAAAAATATATATATATACACTTATACATTACATACATACAAATGAAAATTACATATAAGTATAAGATCATAAGAAAATGGGAGTCTGCAGAAAGCCGATTGGCCCACACAAAGCAGATCCTTCTAGTTATAAGGCCGAATTATAGGCCCAAGTCGCTATAGTCCTAACTCTCCAAGTTGGTGGTTCTGAGGGCAAGAACTGGTAGCATTGAAGGTCACACTTATCATTTGTAATGCGATATCACGGTTGATAACTCGTACACGACCTCTCTCTCTCTCTCTCTCTCTCTCTCTCTCTCTCTCTCTCTCTCTCTCTCTCTCTCTCTCTCTCTCTCTCTCTCTCTCTCTCTCTCTCTCTCTCATTTAACTTAATTCTCATTATGAATTAATTTAATACAGTGACGACCGCCAGGTGATATTATTCAAATTAGGATGGACCTCATGAGAGAGATAGAGAGAGAGACTGACCCACATCTGGCCTACCTGCCCTACCTGCCCTGGGTCACTACATTTGACACTTGACTTTTTTCATATTCTATATTTACCTATCAGCACAAATCCCAAAACACACACACACACACACACACACATACATGCATGACGGATGATGTGGTTCATAAATACTGTATATATTTTAACTACTGTCTCTCTCTCTCTGTCTGCCTGTCTTACTGTCCGTTTCTCACTCTCACTCTCTCTCTCTCTCTCTCTCTCTCTCTCTCTCTCTCTCTCTCTCTCTCTCTCTCTCTCTCTCTCTCTCTCTCATGAGGTCCTTTCTAATTTGAACACTATCACCTGGCGGTCGTAACTGTATTCAAATAATGCATAATGAAAATTATGTTAAATGAGAGAGAGAGAGAGAGAGGTCATAATTATACGAGTTATCACCCGTTTTTATCGCATTACGCATGATAAGTGTGACCTTCAGTGCTACCAGTTCTTGCCCTCAGAACTGCCAACTTGGAGTGTTGGGACTATAATACAATGAGGACTGACCTCAACAAAATGGTCAGGTCAACATAAGGAAAAAGGAGTCTGCACAGAGCCGAATGGACCACACCCGGCAGATCCCCCTCAAAACTATAGATGGCCATTTTATTATACCATGGTAAGAGCTTCCCCTACAACTTTTCCCGACCCAGACTGACCGTTATACAGATAAGCGATACGGGTCAATCGGGGTCGGGAAAGGTCGTAGGGAAAGCTCTTACCACGGTTTAATAAAATGGCCCATAGGGTCACACACACATACATACATATACACACCTATATACACACACACACACACATATAGATACATACACATACATATACACACCTACATACACACACACACACATATAGATACATACACATACATATATACAATAATAATTATGATTATAAAAAAGTAAATACAAAGTGATCATATCTCACGTGTACTCTACTAATTAGATACCTAACTCACTAATAATATGAGGATTGACCTCACCAAAAGGGTCAGACGTCAAACTACTAGCTGTTTCAGTCTATAATCTGACGGTCTGGACATATATTTATAGCATTTTTATTTTATCATTTTCATGGAGGAGATTTAGCCGGATGTTATCTATTTTGTAAAGGACATCATTTAGATTCATAGTGTTTATATATATACTCTGATCAAAGCAGACTCCGCAAATAGTGTTTTATAATAGCAGCTTGACCAGTTGATCATCTTAGCCTCATCCCAATTTATATGATGGTTTTGTCTTTGTTTATGTTTAAATATACCATCAGATTATTGAGCTGACATTACTGATTGTTGGTGTTGTTTAACTCTTACCTCTAATCTTTTCCAGTTTGTCCTATGTATATGTCAATACATCATTTACACGGAATGAAATATACACCATATGCATAATATTTAGGGCTGTTTTTTTTTTTATCAAAGTAGACTCGACGGTGTTTTCATAATTGAATACTACATTTATATTCCAATTCTTGATAGATGTTGCGAGTGGTGTTAATTCATCGTGATATGGCAAAACTAAGATAGTTTTCGTTGAAAAGGGAGCTTTATTTCTTAGATTATAGAAGTGTTTTTCGGCTTTGGCTAAACTTTGGTCAACAAGACTTTGAGGATAGCAGAGTGTTTTGGCTAGATTATATATTTGTTTGTATTCTTTATTTATGAATTCTGGGTTACATATCCTTAATGATCTTAGAAACATACCTGAAAAACATTTACAGTTTTACTTTAATATGATGGTTGGAGAAAAAATTAATATATGAATCTACAAGAGTTGACTTTCTATACTTGTTATACTTAAAATGGTCAGTGACCATTATTATATATAATCATTGTATCAAGGAAATGTAGTTTATTGTTTTGAACGAAATCGAGTGGACAAGATATCTCTCTCTCTCTCTCTCTCTCTCTCTCTCTCTCTCTCTCTCTCTCTCTCTCTCTCTCTCTCTCTCTCTCTCTCTCTCTCTGTCGAGTACAAGAAAAAATATAATAATATATATACCGGATATATATATATATAATATAATGAAGATAAACACCAGGGCGTGATAGAAGAGCAAGTTCATCTTG
The DNA here is from genome assembly GCA_032716605.1 of Paralithodes platypus. NCBI lineage: Eukaryota > Metazoa > Arthropoda > Malacostraca > Decapoda > Lithodidae > Paralithodes > Paralithodes platypus. The sequence continues at coordinate 30,604,495 of CM064580.1, forward strand.
TCTATATTTATTGCAACGTTTCGGACACACTTACTCCATCATCAGGCAAATCTTAAAATAACAGATACACACACTTGTAAGAAAACACTAGTATCATAGTGAATTACAATAATTTCACAAAGCCTAAGAAAAAATAGTATGAAACTATGAAGAAAGACCATGGTAAACCTAATTACGTATACAACATTGGTGATGTAGAGACACAAAGATACATAGATAACATCTATGCCAAATTTAGTATTGAAGGCGTTACTCAGTTGTGAGTGCGGGGCAGAATAGCAGCGCCAGCCATGCATGCACGGAAATTAAACAACGGTTGGAAAAATACACCAGAACCAACAGACTCGGAATGTGGGAGGCATTCCCCGAGTGACAACCGTACAGTCACTGCCAAATGTCCAACCCCACCTTCACTACCTCAACCGGGTTTTTTTCCCCTTTCCTCTCTTGTGGGGAGGTTGTAGACACCAATCGAGCAGGGCAATACCCAGGGGAGGCCTCATAGGCATGTGATAAGGTGTTGCTGGAACTTTTGTTTCATTTGTCTGGCTTCCCTCCCTGTTTCTGTTTGGGTATCACCTACACATAGTAATCCAGCTAGCTCTCATAAACACCTCCTCCCCCTATTCATTCCAATACGCTGAACAAGCACACCACACTTCTTTCCAATACATCAAAGAAAAAAAAGGTTCAAAGTAGCAACTATCACTCAACTTTGGGGGAGACATTTGTTGCAGGCAGCTTTGCTTCTTGTCTCCTTCATACACATAGAACAAATGCAAAACTATTCCTCATGGGGACAGAAGAAAATCTGATTATATATGATTGTGTGTTCTGTACGTGTTGACTAAGTATATCATATATTTGTTTCTAGAAATGTAAATATGTTGCCATTTTCAAAGAGAGAAGCTGGACTATTGGCCGATGTAGTTACCAATGAATATTCTGTTGGAGTTTGATATTCCGGTACGAGTTATCTGCTAGATATTAGATAATTGTGAATTGTTTGTTAGGTCTTACATATATATTGTTAATTAGGGATTCCGAATGTAATGTTCTGGTTGTAATAGAGTGCATATCGTTAGGAAACGAAATGCACTACATCTATATGTCTTAGGTGTCTATTAATTACGAACACTCTAGAAACCTAAACCTTAACCTCTCATAACTCAGAAAGGACTTAAGTAATCAATCTGTTAGTTGTACCATTCTTTTCCTAATTTACGAAAACTTCTAATTGGATAATTGAAAACAAATGTTGAGCCACAATTATCAGTGTTTGGACCCATTCTGATTATTATTCACACATTATATTGATGATGGACTGTCATGTAAAATCTCAAAACGTGCTGACGATAAAGAATTTGCAAATCAATTATATTATCCATCGCACTTATTTCAGATTCAAAGTGATTTAGGTAAACTACCAAACTGAGCAATGGGAATTTTGTTGGAGGTGAGAAATCTCGGAATGAAAGCTAAAAGTGCTATGCACCAAGGGATAGTTGTACCAACAGTGGTGTATGGGGCTGAGACATGAGGTCTTAAGACACAAAGAAGGTTGGATGTGATGGATATGAGCAGTTTGAGGAGTATGTGTGGAGTGACGCATAGAGACAGATTGAGGAATGAAGAGGTACGTAGGAGAGTGGGACAACAGAACCCCTTATCGGTCAGAGTGGAAAGAAGGGTGCTATGCTGGTATGGAAATGTTGAACGAATAGGTGATAAAAAGCTTACAAAGAAAATATATGAGTCAGAAACAATGAGAAATAGATTGAGAGGAAGACCTCGGAGGAGATGGACAGATGGTGTGAAAAAAGTGTTAGAAGATAGAGAGATGACTGAAGAACAGGCAAGACAAATTGTGATGAATAGGAATGAGTGGAGAATGCTTGTGAACAGATGAGTGATACCGTGATCGTAGGGAGTGGGGGTCGGGCGCCTGTTGGACTAGATAATAGTCCGTCAGGCGCTCGGCCCGGGGAGCCAGTATATATATGAAGGGCCCTGCCTGGAAGTATGTGTGTGGGCATTGTGATGTAGTTCCGCTATGTGTCTGCCTGCTGTGACTGGAGACCTCTCCGAGAGATCCGGGACATGGGAATCTTTTGATGAAGACTCGTCATGGTTCTTGGTCTTCGGGGCATTCTCCTAGGCGACCTACAGTAGATATGTGTGAATGTTCTATTTGTTTAATATATTTTGTTGTTTCTGTTCGGGCTCTGTCTCGAGACAGCCACCCCCAGCTATGGGGTATATGCCTGAGTATATACATATATAGGCCTACATTCATATTTGTTTTCACCAACCCACCAATTAACTTACATATAAACCTAATTAATGAAATCAATGAAAGTAATGAATACATGTGGTACTCAAAGGACTCGAACCTAGGATACTCACACCAAAAGTCCGCACACTAAGCATTACAGTAAATGTTTATGCACAAGCCTTTGATATATTATGCATTCTCGAATACTGCATATTTATCTAAGCATGTACATACTCACAACTGCTCTATGGTAGCCTAATGATTAGACAAATTTTGGAAGGGATAATTAATGGGGCACTTAACCGCAAAGGACGGCCTCGCTATAAATTACTCCTGAACCTGGATAATTCATATTTGTTTTCACCAACCCACCAATTAACTTACAAATAAACCTAATTAATGAAATCAGTGAAAGTAATGAATACATGTGGTACTCCAAGGACTCGAACCTAGGATACTCACACCGAAATTCCTCATACTAAGCATTACACTATCAAGATAGTTAACCCAAGAACCGCGATAGGCCTCACGGAAGGGTCACCATAACGAACGCGATAGGCCTCACAGAAGCAATACCATAAAAAAAAAACTTCCAATACACCCCAGTGGCTCTCAAAACGAAGGAATATGTCATTAGGTGAGATAATTCCCCTCTAGCATTTCCTACCACTCATCCATATGTTTCTCACCCCCCCATTCATCTCCTTCCCCACCTTATCCCCCCTCCTCAATTATTACCTATTTTTCCTATTATTTTCATAATTTATCGGTTATTTTTCTCTCCCGCGGTAATGTAGCACAAGTGGGTTGCATAAGAGTCGTTATATAAAACTGAGACACCTCCAGCTTGGCTCAGTTGAGTCAGAGAGAAAGAGAGGGGAGGCTGTATGTCTCGCCTTCTCCCGCCTGAGAATGGCGAATATTTACAATTTTCACCACCCAAATGTTTTACCTACTTTATCCCTCTTCAAGGTTCATATATTCATCATATATGTAAAATAAAAGCACATTGACAAAAAATAATGCTTTTTATCATAAATATAACGAATTCTCTCAGAATCCAAGGCTAGAAATTCACAAATAAGTACCCTTGCCCCTAGGGCATTTTTGCGCTTAATGGGTTAAAGGTTATGCACAAGCCTACGATATTTATGCATTCTCAAATACTGCATATTAATCTAAACATGTACATTTGTTTTTTTGTTTTTTGTTTTTTTTTCTATATTCCAACTTACTTCCTCTCGGGCATAGGCTGAGAGCCTTAACATTCACCGCTTTACAATGAACAGTGAAGCCCGTGAGGTCTTGTTCCAGTCTAGGGAGTGAGACATGTGAAGCACGTAGAGTACAACGAGCACCTGCCATCTTGCCTTCACATGAGGCACGGTACTCACAACTTCTCTATGGTAGCCTAATGTTTAGACAAATGGAAGGGGTAATTAATGGGGTCCTTAACCGCAAAGGAAGGCCTCACTATAAATTACTCCTGAACCTGGATAAATTCATATTTGTTTTCACCAACCCACCAATTAATTTACAAATAAACCTAATTAATGAAATCAATGAACGTAATGAATATATGTGGAACTCCAAGGAGAACCTTGGATACTCACACCGAAATTCTGCATTATGCTATCAAGACAGTTAAAGGTTTATGCACAAGCCTACGATATATTATGTATTTTCGAATATTGCATATTAATCTAAGCATGTACATACTCCCAACTGCTCTATGTTTAGACGAATGGGCCTAGTTTTGGCATATGAGTTTTAGTATAGATATACGTAAAGTGCTCCAGATAGGCAGAACAAAAGAAAATTTAAACTATTCAATGAATATAAGTCTACTCAGAAGCATTAACAAAGAAACTGGCCTGGAAGATACTGAGAAACTTTGCCAATCTTGGGTTGGAGAGCTGAACTGAATAGGAGTGGTACCGTGTTGAAAGGCGGATGCCTCGCACTCGCCGCAAGGGAGGGGGTATGCACTGAGAGAGCTCTGAAAAACACTGATTGTTGTAATAGTGATAGAAGAGTGAAAGAGATGCAACATTGCAGCATATATAAAAAATATTGTAGGGAACTAGTAAGAGGAAGAGTTGATGAGGCATAATGCTTATGACTCTACTCTTTTGAGAAGTGTGATATGGGTGGAACCTCCTCACACATGCGAAGAATACTCAATACAGGGGTGCACTGTACCCCGATACAGAGCAAGAAGATGTCCGGGGGTGAAGAAACCACAGAGACGGTTGAGCACACTTAACTTTTGGGAAGCTGTTTTAGCAAGAGTGGTAATATGATCTTTCCAAGAATGGTTGGCTGAAAAAGATACACCTAGAATATTGAGAGAAGATGAAGGGTTGATTTGTGTATTGTTGAAGATTAATTGAGCCTTCCGAAAGATTGCGACAGGTAGATAGATGGAGAAATTGGGTCTTGGAGGTGTTGAAAGTAACAAGATTTTCCTTGCTTCAATCAGAAATAATTGATAGATCAGAAGATAGGCAAGTCACGGCGCTGTTAAGTGAGGACCGTGGCTTGTTGTGAAAAACTAGTTGAATAGTGTAAGGTAGAGTCATCACCATATGAGTGGATAGGACTAGAGGTACACTTGTGGAGATCATTAAATTACTTTAGTAAGAGAATTGGAGACAGGGCAGAATCCTGAGGAACACGGGAGTTGATAGGTTGAGGAAGTGAGCGATGGAGCGGTGTGAAAGGAAATTAGAGACAAAGCCACAGATAGAAACCGAAGGAGGGTAGTTTGGATATTAGAGATTCGTGCCAGACTCTATCGAAAGCTTTTGATATGTCTAGACTCTAGCGCAATAGAAGAAGTCTCACCGAAGTCCTGAAGGGAGGATAACCAAGAGTTAGTAATATAAGCAAGATCACCAGTAGAGTAGGCCCTAAGGAAACCATGCTGACGATCTGAAATTAAATTATGGGAAGAAAAATCCCAGAAAGATTGGGAAGAACAAGTGTTGGAAAGTTTAGAGCATTTGTTATTGATGAAAAAAATGTTGGCGAGTCAAAGAATAGCTTTGGCTTGATTCTGGGGAAAAAAAATTATGAGATTCTAGAGTTTGAAGGCGATGGTACCGTATTAATGCTTCCTCCTTATTGCAGACAGCAGATGAAAAAATGTGAGTAAATCAAGATTTTATTGCATTAGACTGAGAGAAAGAAAATGGAATACTGTATATGCCTCCGTGCCCAAGAAAATAACCTTGGTAATCTGTTTGGCACGCTCCATGGGTCCCCGACCATCGAAACAAATATCATTCCATGGAAAATCAAAGAAGCACTGCAGAAGAGCCTCCCAGTCAGCAGCACCAGAGTGCCACAAGCGCTGGTACAGGTATCAGAGATGTGGTTATGAAAATATTTACAGTGTATGCAGAAGGATTAGAGGTTAAAATTATATCAAGGATGTTGGGCCAACCTCCAATGCAGTCAGGGATACGAATAGGGTACTGGACTAACTGTTCTAAACGATTTAGGACATTAAAGATGTAGGCTTGTTCACCAGGATGGTCAGTGAAATGAGAGGAGAGCAATTTGTGGTAGTGAACGTTGAAATAGCCAAAGATAGAGATTCTAATTTAGAGGTAAGATCTTCAAAGAATTTAGAAAAGTCGGTGGAGTTAGGGGATAGATAGATAGCACATAAATATTTAGTTTGAAAGTAACAGGGAAATATGAACCAGAGAGTTGATCATTAAGAAGAGTCATAGCCGGGAACACGAAAGCAAGTGTTTGTTGTGAACACATACACAACATCTGTCCTTGGCTTTGAAACTAGGAGAGAGCAAGTAGGAGGAATCAGAGAAGGGGTTACTGGAAGTTGCTTCAGATACCCGAGTCTCTGTGACAAAAAGAATATCAGGTTTATTGGAGGAAAGTTGGTGTTCTACAGAGTGAAAGTTATAGGTAAGGCAACGAATGTTGGAGAATTTTATAGTAAGCGGTCCAGTACAATTTGACGAGTCGTCACCAAGGGTCAAGATGCTAGGGGCATTTATGGCCCCCCCTCCTTGGGGCTCCAAGGCTGGTCTTTGATGTACCATTTTATCAATTCTGCAGTAGCAAAATGGTATCACTCGCCCACTTACCGGACTAACATTACTCGGCTTGCCTGTCATTCTGTCTGTCTGTCTGACTGTCTGTCTGTCTGTCCATTATCTCCTGATATGGTTATTTATAGATGCTTACGAAATTATTATACATGAATTTAGACGGTCTGTGTGGATGTCAATACAAATAGGAAATTGATCTTACCTAAAGGTCATTCATAAAGATCAAAGGTAAAAGTAAATGTTTCAACTTTTTAACTACTCATTCAACATTCACCATATTCACAATACTAGATGCTATATACTGTATATATATATATATATACCGGTATATATATATATATATATATATATATATATATATATATATATATTGTATATATGACAGACAACCTGAACAGCTTTAAGCTGCATATGGTCAAGGTCAAAGGTAGAAGTTACATTTACAAAGTATTACTCCTAAACTAATGGCTAAAAATTCGCCAAATGTTTTAAATATATCTAAAATACCTATACAAAGGTCAACAAATACAAAGCTGAAATGGTTGACCTTGGTATACAAAAGATAACTGCAACCTACCAAAACACGTTACGCGAAGGTCAATATTAACCCTTACACTGCGGGACCAGTACTAGACCATCCTGGAATTATTGGTTCATTAGACCCTCTGGGGACTAGAGTGAGTGATCAGGAACGCGGCAGACCCCCCCCCCCCCGCCCTCCCCCTACTACGGTCTGCTGTGCAGCAAGCCTGCCACGTCACTGACTCTTACCCCAGGTCTCGCGCAAGACGTATTCAGTGTTGCCAAAGGCAAATGTAGTGGAACATTCCTACATTTTTGCGAATATTGCTCATGTTTGCAGCAGCACTGCGGGTGAACCACGTAAGATAGAGAAGTCGTTCTGGTGTCATTTGAAATCAAACTCGTCATCTTAGTTGTACTAAATGTATATGTGTATATATATATATATATATATATATACAATATATATATATATATATATATATATATATATATATATATATATATATATATATATATATATATACAGTATATATATATATATATATATATATAATATATATATATATATATATATATATATATATATATAGGGAGAGAGAGAGAGATAGAGGAGGGTGACTGCTCTCAACCCTCCAACTATCGTCCAATTGCTCTCATCTCTTGGAACTCTAAAGTTGTTGAAACTATTCTTGCTTCCAAATTTCTTCTCATAATCTACTCTCAGATCGCCAGTATGGCTTCCTTTAAAGGTCGCTCTACTGGTGATATTCTTTCATATCTTACTAACTCTTGGTCATCCTCCTTTCGGGACTTCGGTGAGACTTTTTTTATTGCACTAGACATATCGAAGGCCTTCGATAGAGTCTGGCACAAATTTTGTAATTTCTAAACTACCCTCCTTCAATTTCTATATCTCCATCTGTGCCTTTGTCTCTAATTACCTTTCTGGCCATTCCATAGCTCCAGTACCATCCATTCATACGCATAGGACTCTACCTTACACTACTCAATTAGTTTTCCTGAACGCCCCTGTCAGACATCCCTCAAAGACAAACGTAATGAAGCCATGCAACACTTATCTTCTGATCTAACTACTATTTCCAATTGGGACAGAGAAAACCTTGTTACCTTTAATGCTTCCAAAACCGAATTTCTTCATCTTACTACCCGTTCAGAACTCCCAGAGGACTATCCCTTACATTTCAACAATTCAAAAATCAACCCTTCATCTTCTCTCAATATTCTCGGTGTCTCTTTTTCTTCTGCTCTCACTTGGAAGGACCATATAACCAGTCTTGCTAAGGCAGCCTCCCAGAAGCTGGGTGTGCTCAATCGCCTCAAGGGGTTCTTTACCACTGCACAGCTTCTTGCTCTGTACAGCGGCACTGTGCATCCTTGTATTGAGTATTGTTCACATGTGTGAGGAGGATCCTCTCACACCGCACTCCTAGACAAAGTAGAAAGGAAAACCTTTCGTATTATTAACTCCCGCCCACTCACCAACTCTCTTCAATCTCTCTCTATTCGCAGCAATGTTGCATCTCTCTCACTATTCTATCGCTACTATAATAATCAATGTTCCTCAGAGCTTTCCCAGCGTATACCACCTCCTCTACGTAGGGTACGTAGTACCTTCTTGCAACACAATCCCACCCCTTCTCTGTATAACTCTCCAACCCAGGAGTGAAACGTTACTCTCAGACTTTCTTCTTTTCAACTGTTGAGCTCTGGAACTCTCTCCCAGAATCAGCCTTTACCTCTTCCTATGACTTAAATTGCTTCTAACTCCATGTGTCCAGGCATTTTGGCTCGAACGTCCCCTGATTTTGGCCCTGTCATTCTTTCAACTCTAGGGGAGGCACTCGATACAGGCAGTTCTGCCTTTTGTCTCCCTCACTCACATAGAAAAAAATTAAAAATATATTATATATATATATATATATATATATATATATATATATATGTATATATATATATATATATTATATATATATATATATATATATATATATACTGTATGTGAGTTAATTTCTCTATAGGTGGCGTTCTTAGAGTGAGGGTCCGAGTGTGGGGGATGAGACTGTGAAGCGCAGAGGCGAGGCGGCTTCAGAGATGGAGTTGTTTCGAGCCTTGAAGCTTCGCATGTCTCACTCCCTAGATTGGAGCAAGACCTCACGGGTCTCACCGTGTTCAGCTGTAGAGTGTAAAGGCTATCAGCCTATGCCCGAGAGGGAGTAGTTGGAATATAACAAAAAAATATAATAATAATAATATAAAAAAACAAAAAAAAACAAAATATATACAGTGTATATATATATATATATACCCGGTATATATATATATATATATACAGTATATTCAAAAGTATGCTTGCTTTCCTTCATAATGTAAATTTCCTCACACATTCTGCTTAATTTCTGGATAACAATATAATGCATCCTTCATAATAAAGCACTCTAATTAATTTGACAATGTAGTTCAGTTAACATGATATACCATCTATCTTTCTATGTTAAGTCTTAACAATATGCTCGCAAGACTTTTGAATGCGGATACTTATTCTGGTTGACTGCACTTTACATCTGTTCTGAAGTTGGTGTGTGGGCTGCATAAATGGTACAATACATCTTGATAATCTCTCAGTCTGCATTAATGTCATTATCTGTCTATCAATGTTGCTTCGATATCATAATTATACCTTGTGAGATATTTAGGGGTAAATTATGTGGAGATAAGTTATAGGTCAATTAGTTAGTTAAGATAGGTATTATGCCGCAAATGCAACATTCCACCCACAGCAACACAATTCCTCCATCTGCCGAAGGACACCAGAGTACCCCAAGGCGAACACCACAGAAGGTGTTCCATAAGGAAAAGCAGCGCCGTCCGTTGGGGCCCCACAATAACAGAGCTTACCCTTGCAAAGTTCTCTCTCACACCGAATGAGGGCAACATGGACGAGTCCCCCCCGTAAAGAGAGTAGTGCCCCCCCCCCCAAAAAAAAGGACTACTTTACCTGGGAAACGGTACTCCAGCCCCACACCACCAGGAGTGATGTCATCCCCGCAGACTGATCTGGGGTTGGCTGACAGCCAGGTCAAACCAGCCAACCAGACGCCATCTACACCACCACGCACACCTGAGGAATGGAGCTGGGATACGATACGACAATGTATCCTAAGGGCCCTACCTCTACTATATTAGTAGAGGGCAGGGGCTGCCCCCGTCGCCGGAGCAACAAGGGACTATGTCTTCAAGAGGGAGGGCCGAAGGTGCCCTTTTTCCATGTAGCCAGACAAGGCCGTAGAAGGCCTAGTAAATGCATAGATACTCGAACCAGGTTAGGGAAAGTATCTCACCTTCCCTCCTGAGTTCGAGTGTTCAATATATCTCTAGGTGCTCTATAGCCCTAAGCTCAGTGTGGTAGGAAGTTAGGGAGATTCTACGACCCCCTGGTGACTTTGTCAGCGTCCCTGCAGATAACCCTAGCTGTTGGACCAAAAGAGTATCAACGATCTCTAAATATCTCTGTCAGCCTCACTGCTAGATATTTCCATGGTCTGTCTGCCAGACCCCCTCGAGAGTAAAAGTAAATTCAGTAATTGTCATTCAAACCCTCAACACACTATCCGTAACGTAAATAGTCATCGTATGAGTAGATTGTTACATGTTAGTTCGACCACTCAGTCACCTAACCACTCCCTCCTCATAGATGACCAGCTAGCTATGCCCTACCTTACATCATATTAGAGTACAGCTAGCATTCCCCACCTGACATTCCCACCATACACAATCGAGCCTCATTTTGATTATTCATAATATCATCCTTGTATATTCTCTGTACGTCGTGTATATAAATTGTCTATGATTGTTCTATTAGTTGAGCCAGGTACTTAATAAAGACTATACCTGTGCGTACCTTGATTGCCATATTCTGTTGCATAATTATTGATGATGTTTACTGCCCGCACTGATTAACCCATTCATGTTTATGATTTCTGTTGTGGCCATTTGGGTCCCCGTTATCTACAATAATAATAAAACGTGTAAAACCTTATTCGACTATTCTCTCTGATACCTTTCCTTAGCAAGTAAAGACCCATATATACGGTGTAGTTTATGCAGTCCTAAACGCCTCCTCATCTTATAAAAAGGGCTAATATTCTGGTGAGGATAAATTGTGGCTGTCTTCAATTTGTTTCCATAATGCTTCATTTTTGTTCATAATATTGGTCTCCTTAAAAATTGTGTGTATTTTTTCAACTTGCATGTAAGACATCGAAAGACATTCTTTGTTTGTTGTATCCATATTTGTTTATTATATTGAGTTATATACAGTACAGTATATTATTAGATATATATTTTGTTTTCCCGTTTTCTCAAGCTAGCCAAGAAATTACACCACAAACCACATGCACAATCGCCGCCCGTAACTACAAATATAACAGCAAAGAAAATAACAAAGAAATTGAAATGTAAAAGTGGATGCAATCTTGTTTCTTAACTCATCCAGCCCAGACATCCCTTCTAGAGGATTATCGGAGCTAGCAGCGCATAGCCCGGTCGTCCTTTCTAAAGGATTCTGCACTTTAATTATTTAAATAGTTATGTATCAAGCACAATTCAGAATAAACGATCTTTAAACGCTAGACCACTAGGGTAATATGGTCATCCTCTTCTTTCATCGTAATATCTATAATTCACTTGTCTCAAAGAATAGTGGTCGTTCTCAACCCTCCAACTATCGTCGAGTTGCTCTGATTTCTTGCATTTCTAAAGTTTCTGAAACTATTCTTACTTCAAAATATCTCCAGCATTTCTCTTCTCGTAATCTAATCTCAGATCACCAGTATGGCTTCCTTAAGGGTTGCTCTACTGGTGATCTTCTTTCATATCTTATTAACTCCTGGTCATCCTTCTTTTTGGACTTCGGTGAGACCTTTTCTATTGCACTATACATATCGAAGGCAATTGATAGTCTAAACTACCCTCCTTCGGTTTCTATCCCTCCATCTGTGCCTTTATCTCGAATTTCCTTTCTGGCTGTTCCATCACAGAAGTTGTGGACGGCATTCGTCCGCTTCCTCATCCTATCAACTCCGGTGTTCCTCAGGGTTCTGTCCTATCTCCAATTTGCTTTCTAATATTCATAAATGATCTTCTCAACTGTACCTCCAGTCCTATCCATTCATATGCTGACGACTCTACCTTACACTATTCAACTTGGTTTCTAGACTGCCCCAGCAAGCAATCCCTCAAAACTTACATGATGAAGCCATAGAACACTTATCTTCTGATTTAACTACCATTTCCAATTGGGGCAGAGAAAATCTTGTTATTTTCAATGCTTCCAAAACTCAATTTCTCAATTTATCTACTCGTCAAGAACTCCCACAGGTCTACCCCTTTTACTTCAACAATACTCAAATCAACCCTTCACTCTCGGTATTCTTGGTGTCCCTTTTTCTTCTGATCTAGCTTGGAAAGACCATATTACCACACTTGCTAAAACCGTTTCTGGGAGTGCTCAACTGCCTCCGGAGGTTCTTTCATCCTGCACAGCTTCTTGCTCTGTACAGGGGCACAGTGCGTCCATGTATTCAGTATTGTTCGCCTGTGTGGGGAGGTTCCTCGCACACAGCACTTCTTGACTAAGTAGAAAAGAAAGCCTTTCATCTCACTAATTCACGTCCACTCACCGACTCTTTGCAATCATTGTCTCTTCGCTGCAATGTTGCATCTCTCTCGCTATTCTACCGCTATAACAATAATCAATGTTCCTCAAAACTCTCTCAGTGCATACCACCTCATCTACGTAGAGTATGTAACACCGGTCTTGCAACACAATCCCACCCCTACTCTGTGCAACTCTCCAACCCAAGAGTGAAATGTTATTCCCAATCTTTCTTCTATTCCACAGCTGAGCTCTGGAACTCTCTCCCTGAATCTATCTTCCCCTCATCTTATGACTTAAATTGCTTCAAACTCCGTGTGTCCAGGCATTTTGGTTTGAACATTCCTTGATTTTGGCCCTGTCACAATTTCAACTCTGGGGGAGGCACTCGTCATAGACAATTCTACCTTTGGTAGCTAATATATCCACATAGAAATATATCCACATAGAAATATATCCACATAGAAAAAAGTAATGTCGTAACTGTGCACGTCCAAGCATAATGCCCGCGATGCCTCTTCAGGTGGTGTGGTGTGGTGGAGTGGTCATGCCACTGGATTGGTAATCCAATGGACCCGGGTTCAAATCCCGATATGTCAATGGGAAGATATTATTGGGATTGAATTTGTGCTGTACCTAGTATCAGTGCATTACCACAAAGCCCACCGAAATGCCAAAAAAATACCCTCATTGTTCCCTGATTAAATAACACTGTATGAATATTCCCATATTCAAAATATGTTACAGGGGGACAATGCCTAGTGAGTTCACTGCTCAATAGGTGGCGTTCTGAGAGTGAGGGTCTGAGTCTGGAGGGTGAGACGGTGAAGCACTTGAGCGAAGCAACCGGCCGCTTCAGAGATGGAGCTGCTTTGAGCCATGATGGATGCTTCGCATGTCTCACTCCCCAGGCTGGAACAAGACCTCACGGGCTTCACCGTGTTGAGCGGTGGAATGTACAGGCTCTCAGCCTATGCCCGAGAGGGAGTAGTTGGAATATAGAAAAAAAAAAAAAAAAAAAAAAAAACTCACTTAGCCTATAACCAGTGAAAAAGAGAGGCAAGGAGACTCATTGTGAGTAGTGTAAGAGGTTAATAGACGACATTAGAAAACCTGAAACACCCATAAAGTAATTTGATGTAAGGGATTTTCAGACAGAGCGGAGAATTGTGATTGTTACGCAACTATTTTAAGACTTGGGCACTAATGCATTTTCAGTTGGATAACGCAAACAAATGGTAACATAGATTTACAATATATTTTATTAACATATAGTTTATGGCCATATAATGTACAAACACAAGAAATACACGGAAATACTTTAAATATAAAATTAACCCCCCCCTGGAGGTTAGGGAATAGAATATGCCCCACGTGCCTTCTGCGTGTCGTAAGAGGCGACTAAAGAGGTTGGGTCGGTGGGCTTGCGACCCCCACCCGGAAAAAATATCTAAGCAAAGAAAAACGAACGAACAGCCTCGGATGCGGACGGAACCAACGTTGACGAACCACGACCGACTAAGGACATGCCTTCGGACATTCTGAGAATGGCTACGTGGAATGTTAGTGGCATGAATGATGGCACAAAAGAGAGAGAGGTTCTGGAAGTGTTAGTGAATGCCAGGCTGGATGTATGTGGAATGACAGAGACCAAATGGAAAGGTTCAGATGTGAGAGAGTGGGAGTGTGGAAGGGGTGTGTGTGCTGGAGTGAGTGAAGGAACAGCGAGAGAAGGTGCATGTTTGTTTGTAAGTAGCAAATGGAAGGAATGTGTAAGAGAGTATGGGTCTGTGGGTTCAAGGATTGTGTGGGTGAGAATGAAAGTAGGAATACAAACGTGGGTGATTGTATGCGTGTATGCCCCGACAGAGGATATACTTGAAAGAAAGAAAGAGGAGTTCTGGATGAATGTGGAGGCGTGCCTGGAGAAGTTTGACAAGAACGAAAGAATATTTCTGATTGGGGATATGAATGGTAAGGTGGGTGATAGGAAAGTTGAGGGAGTGGTGGGAGGGTGGGGGGTACCATCAGAGGTGAATGGGAATGGTAGTGCACTTGTGGACGTATGTGTGGGGAGGAGGCTGTGGATAGCCAACACCTTCTTCCGACACAGAATGATCCACAGGTACACGTGGAAACGGATGTTGACGATGAAGGATAAGACAGTGGTGGAACGAAAGTCATTGATTGATTATGTATGTGTGGATGAACGAATGAAGAAATCTGTGATGGATGCTAGGGTGTATAGGGGTATTGGAGGGGGTCTGTCTGATCATTATGTAGTGGTAGCCAAGGTCAGGATACAAAAGAAGTGGGTGAGGAGAGCGGGAGGGAGGCGAGAGGAGGGTGGAATGGTGAGGAGGGTGGAGAGGTTGCAGGAGGAGGAAGTCAGGGAGGAGTACTGGAGAGCAGTGGAAAGACGACTAGGTGGGTTCGACCTGTAAGTTATGGAGGAAGTGGAGGAGATGAGCAAGGTGTTTAAGGATGAGATCTGTGCAGCATGTGAGGAGGTGTGTGGAGTGAGGAGAAGAGGGAGGGGAGTGAAAGGTACAGCATGGTGGACAGAAGAGGTAAGAATAGCTGTGGAAGAAAAGAAGAAAGCATATAGAGAGTGGTTGGGTAGTAGAGGGAATGAAGATTCCGAGAGACAGAAACGAGCGAGGTACGTGGAGAGTAAGAGGGTGGTGAAGAGAGTAGTGAAGGAAAGTAAGAGAAGAGTAGATGAGGAATTTGGAAGGAATCTGAGTGTAAAATGGAGGGAGAGTAAGAAACTGTTCTGGAAAGAAGTCAAGAAAGTTAGGGAAGGTAGCAAGGGAAACAGTAAGGGTGTGAAAGATAAGAATGGGAGAATGCTAGCCGAGAAGCAAGAGAGAGTCGAAAGATGGAGGGAGTACTTCAGTGAGTTGCTAAATGAAAGGAATGAAGAGCCAGCAAACATAGCTGGATATGGTATGGGAGGGAGAAGAAGAGAAGTGGAGGAGGAGGTGGGGATCAGGAGGTCAGAAGTGTGGGAAGCCATGAAAAGAGTGAAGTTGGGGAAAGCACCAGGAACAGATGGAGTGTGTGGGGAAATGTTGAGGTATGGTGGTGAGATAGTGATAGAATGGGTATGGAAAATGTGCAAACTAGCATGGGAGAAGGGGAGTGCACCCGATGACTGGAAGACTGGCATAATAGTCCCCCTATATAAGGGCAAAGGGGAAAGAGGAGTGTGTGGTAACCACCGAGGAATATGTCTTCTAAGCGTAGTAGGGAAGGTATACAGTAGGGTAGTGATTGAGAGAGTGAGAGTGAGAACGGAGAAATGGATAGGCGACGAGCAGGGAGGTTTTAGGAAGGGAAGAGGATGTGTAGATCAGATTTTTACCCTGAATTGTGTTGTGGAGAAGTATCTGGAGAAGAAACAAAAGGTGTATGTTGCCTTTATGGACTTGGAGAAGGCCTATGACAGAGTGGATAGAGAAGGTTTGTGGAAAGTACTTAGAATATACGGAGTAGAGGGCAAGTTGCTGAAAGCAGTGAAGAGCATGTATGAGGGTGCAAAGGCGGCAGTACGTGTGGAGAGTGAGAAGAGCGAGTTCTTTGACCTGAATGTTGGTTTGAAACAGGGGTGTGTGATGTCCCCGTGGGTTGTTTACTGTATATATGGATGGAGTTATGAAAGAAATACTATCAAGAGCAGGATGTTGGTGGTGTATCGCTGAAAAGGGAGGGAATTGAGTGGAAGCTACCTATACTGCTGTTTGCGGATGATACAGTTCTGATGAGTGATAATGAATGGGAGTTGCAGGGTCTGGTAAATGAGTTTGGAACAGTGTGCGAAAAACGGAATTTGAAGGTAAATACGGGGAAGAGCAAGGTTATGGTCTTCGAAAAGGGTGAAGTCACAGAGTGTGAGGTGAAGCTGAACGGTCAGGCTATGGAGATCGTCAACTCTTTTAAGTATCTGGGCAGTGTGTTGAGTAAAGATGGGACTATGGATGAAGAGGTGCGGGAGAGGGTACAACAGGGGAAGAGGGTTGTAGGAACGCTAAAAGCAGTAACAAGAAATAGGGTGGTCAGTATGGAAGTGAAGAAGTCCTTGCATGACAGTGTGGTAATCCCGACACTGACTTACGGAAGCGAAGCATGGACGTTGGTTGAGAGACTCAGACCAAGAGTGAGAGCTGTAGAAATGAATTACCTAAGGAGTGCGTGCGGAGTTACATGGAGGGATAGACAGACTAATGAGGAAGTAAGAAGGAGGTGTGGTGTGGAGGTAGATGTGCTGGATAGTGTGAAAAGGAACAACTTGAGATGGTTCGGCCATATGGAACGTATGGAAAGCGAGAGAATGACTAAGAGGGTGTACGAGAGCGAGGTGGAGGGACAGAGGGGGAGAGGTAGACCGAATATGAGGTGGAAGGATGGAGTGAGGAACTACATGAATGAAGGCGGTGCTGGTTGGGGGGAGGGGCGTCGACTGACTGGGGACAGAGGTGCATGGGGGCGGTTCGTTCGTGGCCACCCCTTCGGGGATCACGGCGTCAGGCAATAGATAGATAGATCAAGTTAATGTGTATAATACTGGACCTCTAGGTTGCAGTCAATATAACTAACTCGTTCACATTAACAAGGTTTCACTTCTTCACGTAAGCAAATATTAACTCTTCAACGTAAGCAAATATTAACTCTTCAACGTAAGCAAGTATTAATTCTTCAACGTAAGCAAGTATTAATTCTTCAACATAAGCAAGTATTAACTGTTCAACATAAGCAAGTATTAATTCTTCAACGTAAGCAAATATTAACTCTTCAACGTAAGCAAGTATTAACTCTTCAACGTAAGCAAGTATTAACTCTTCAACATAAGCAAGTATTAATTTTTCAACATAAGCAAGTATTAACTGTTTAACACAAGCAAGTATTAATTCTTCAACATAAGCAAATATTAATTCTTCAACATAAGCAAATATTAACTCTTCAACGTAAGCAAGTATTAACTCTTCAACGCAAGCAAGTATTAATTCTTCAACATAAGCAAATATTAACTCTTCAACGTAAGCAAGTATTAATTCTTCAACATAAGCAAGTATTAACTCTTCAACGTAAGCAAGTATAAACTCTTCAACGTTTGCAAGTATTAATTCTTCAACATAAGCAAGTATTAACTGTTCAACATAAGCAAGTATTAACTCTTCAACATAAGCAAGTATTAATTCTTCAACATAAGCAAGTATTAATTCTTCAACGTAAGCAAGTATTATATGTTCAACATAAGCAAGTATTATCTCTTCAATATAAGCAAGTATTAACTCTTCAACACAAGCAAGTATTATCTCTTCAATATAAGTAAGTAATAACTCTTTAACATAAGCAACAATGGACTCAGGCAATTAACAAATAAATCAGTGAACAGTCCTTATTGCGGCAATAATGAAATATTCTTATTCAATTCGAAATTAGCTCTTCGGGGAGCACTCTCGTAAATTCAATATAATATCATGTGCCGAAGAACGCTGTTGTTAATATATTTGAGCTTGATTGCCTAAGGATGGGCAGTCGGACCTTAACAAGTCATTAGCAAATCTTGGCGGTTGTTCAATGTTGCAATTTCCTAATATCAGTAGATGGGGAATCAATGGATGGCAAAGCTAAGCTCAGGGTGATTAAGCTAATTAGAATACACATAACGCTAGCTTTTGGTGTTCTCGTCTCCTGCGAGGAAAACGATTTCTCTTGCTAATTTGGTTTCTAGGCTCTAGTTTTTCAAGACTTAGAGTTCATGGAACAGGGATTCATTTAAGGGGGGAAGGGTTTATTTACTGGTTGATTTATTCATTGATATATTATTTTTTTAGTTTCCCCCCTAGACCTCCATCAAGCTGGTGTGGGGTCCTTATGTGGCCAACTGGAGGATCGGGGTGTTCTCTGCTAGCCAATCACAGAGCTCCCAGATTTGCCAGACAGGGATTTTGATCCTCCACATTTGTCAATGCTCGAGTGAACTTCTTTGCCCGTGTTTCTTACTTCCAGGAGTTTGGTTCGGCCAATAGGGTGGAAGCCTGTGTGAGCATCTCAGCCAATGCGGTTGCCGGCATTCCGTGACGTCATCTCCTGGAGTGCCCTTCCTCGGCCAATAGGAGAGCGTGGTGGTGGGGAAAGCTCTGCCCCTTTTCTGGAGCTTCCAGCGGAGGAATCCTGGCCATCTACATTGACAACACGGAAGAACAGTTTTTAAGTACAACAGGAGGAACACCGCCCGGTCCGTATACCCTCTTAGTATTAAGCCCAGAGAGGGCCGAGAGTACATCCTTAGAAGAGATTATGATATTAGGCAAAAGTAAGTGACAGGTGGGTAGAGAGGGAGGAATAGCACCGGAATCATCCAAAGCAGAGTTTTTAGCGAAAGTTTGAGCAAACAGTTCAGCTTTGTCAGAGGAAGATGTGACGATGATGGTATCGTCTGAGTGGAAAAGAGGAAGAAAAGACGAGGAAGTGAAATTGTTGGAGAGTTTTTTGGTCAGATGCCAAAAAGCTTGGGAAGAGCTAGAGTTGGACAGTTCAGAGCATTTGTTATTGATGAAAGAGTTTTTGGCGAGTCGGAGAACAGATTTGGCTTGATTCCAGGCAGAATATGGGATTCTTGAGTTTGAAGGCGACTGTACCGTTTGAATGCTTCCTCCTTATTGCGAACAGCAGTAGAACAAGCGTGACGAAAACAAGATTTTTGTGAGTTAGTCTGAGAGAAAGAGAATGGGATGTATCCTTCAATACCTGAAAGGATTACCTCAGAGTAATGCACTCGGCACTCTCTGAGGGTCCCCGGTCACGGAAGCATAAATCATTCCATTGGAAATCAAAGAAGTACTGCCATAGAGCCTCCCAGTCGGCAGCACCAAAATGCCCCAAGCGCCGCCTGCTGGGGGGGTCAGAAGGCCGTACTGGAGAGATAGGACAGGTGATAGAAATAAGGTTATGATCGGAGGAGCCCAACGTAAAGAGAAGTTTTACAGTATAAGCAGAAGGATTAGAGGTTAGAATTAAGTCAAGGATGTTGGGCCGATCTCCTGGGCGGTCCGGGATATGGGTAGGTTGCTGAACTAACTGCTCTAGGTTATTTAGGATAGAACAAATTTAGGCTTGTTCACCAGGTTGGTCATTGAAATTAGAGTAGAGCCATTGGTGGTGGTGAACAATTAAATCTCCTAAGATGGAGATTTCACAGAAGGGAGAGATGGATAGAATGTGTTCCACTTTAGAAGTAAGATAGTCAAAGAATTTTGGATAGTCATTAGAGTTAGGGGAGAGATAAATTGCACAGATATAATTTGTGAGAGAGTGACAAGCTACCTTAAGCCAGATTGTTGAGAATTCAGAAGAGTCAAAGTTGGGAACACAAGAGCAAGTAAGATTGTTGCGTACGTACACGCAACGTACACCTTTGGCTTTGAATTGAGGATAGAAATGGTAGGAGGATACAGAGAAGGGTTTGCTGTCTGTTGCTTTAGACAACTGAGTTTCGGTGAGGAAAAGTAAGTCAGGTTTGGTAAAAGAGAGATGGTGTTCCACGGAGAGGAAGTTAGAGGAAAGGCCGTGAATGTTACAGAAATGGATAGATAGAGTAGAAGGTAGGGGTCCTGGGCACTTTGAGGGGTCCTGACCAGGGGGCATTTGTGGTTTCCTCCCCCCCCCCCCTTCCTGGGGACTCCGAGGCTGGGTGTATTGACGTCATCTTTTATTTGTGTGCAAAGGTAGTGTAGTGTGTAAGGTGTTTGTAGTATAACGTATTGATAGTAGGATAAGGTGTTTTGGAGGGCAGGCTGGGGTCGCCCTCAATATTGAATAGGCACAGGAAGGATCAGCTAGGGAGGCCAGGTGGTGAAACCGGAGTTCCAGCTGTCCTTATCAACCACCTAGCACTCCCCGGGAGTACTGCCCCGTTCGGCTGGTGCCTACAGCCTCCTCCTAATCAGCTAGCCAAAGACGCTTTCATCATTAAATAATGTAATGCATTTTCTAACTCTAGTTCTTCCCAAATTTTCTGGCATCAAGCCAAAGACCTCTCCAACAATTGTTAGTTACTCGTCTTTCTCCTCTTTTCCACTCGTCTTCGCCTTCGTCTTCTCTCAATATTCTTAGTGCCTGTATTTCTTCTGACCTTTCTTGGAAAGACCATATCACCACTCTTGGTTAAACAGCTTTCAAGAAGTTAGGTGTACTCATCCGACAGATCAATGCTCTATGCAGAGGCATAGTGCACGTACTGTATATATCGAGTACTGTTTGTATGTGTGGGGAGGTTCCAGCCATACCACACTTCTCAAAAGTGTTCAGTCAAAAATATTTTGTCTCATCAACTCATCTCCTCTTACTAATTCCCTACAATATCTCACTGCATGGCACAATGTTGCTTCTCTGTCACTCTTCTACTGCTATTACAATAATCAGTGTTCTTCAGAGCTCTCTCAGTGTATACCACCTCCCTTGCGGAGAATGGGTGGCACCCGCTTTTCAACACATTCCCATTGTTATTTTGGCTAACTCGCTAACCCAAGAGTGAACCGATTTTCCCATCCTTTTTATTCAATAAGTACACTCTGGAAATATCTCCCTTAATTTATTTTTCTCTCATCCTATGACTTAAACTGCTTCAAGCTCCGTGTGTCCCGGCATTTTAACTCTAACGTACCATGAACCTGGCTCCCTTCACTATGAGGGGGGGGGGGGACTTGTTACAGACAGCATTGCCTTTTGTCTCATATATACATAGAGAAAACAAAAAACAAAACAAAAAACCCAGAAACAATAAGCACATTTATAATCCAACCAACAATGCACCAAAGTAGTTGAGAAAAATACAAAGGTATTGATTTCAATGGAAGATCATTCATATGCAAATCCGGAAAACGTTATTCTCACTCTATCCAATTCATTGGTTTACTCTTATCTGAAATACATCAATTATAAGACTGAGTGCTCCACATAAAGTTTGGTTCCGGCCTCACATCCTAATGACGGCGCTCCAGGTAGCCCCGTTTAGAGCTGCCTCACTTGTCGAGTTTTATAATTCAAGATCAGATCGTAAGGTCTGATCCCAAATCTTTCTTGGTCTTCCCCTTAGTGATGCTTCCTCTATGATCATGGACTTGCATCATTTCACCCAACTTAGTTCATTCTTCCTCTCCAAATATCTAAACCATCCAAGCCTGCTAATAAGCATCTCATCACTTATTCTCTTGATACCCAGCCATCTCCTCAGCTCTTCACTAGATATCCTATCTTTCAGTCTGGCCCCACACATCTCACCTTTCTCATCTTGTTACATTCCATTCTGTTGATATCATCTACTTTGGCAGGCCACGTTCCTGAAGCATATGTCATTGCCCTTCTAACACATGAAGTGAACACCTTTTTCTTTAAGAGTAGAGGAAGTTTTCTTATGGTAAGTAATGGCAGTATCTCTCTGAATATTCCCCAGGCGCACGTAATTCTGGCGATAGTGACGGCCTCAGTCCCACCACCAGCAGATATGGTATCTCCCAAGCAGCAAAACTTGTCCACCATTCCCAGTAACTCATTGCCAAAGTTATCACTCTCGAACCAGTCATTGAACACAAGCTCACCATTGCATAATATGCATACAGATTCCTCAACTTCTGACTTTTTCCTCGGAAAAAGTCCCTATTTTCTAGAATAGCACTTCTTCCCATGGTGTACCCAGCAGCGGTAGTCGCTACACTAAATTTAGTTCGCACCTACCCATTTTCTTCACTCTGCACATGGGTATACACAACTTTGTTCTGCCTTTCCAAACCCTAATTGACTGCAGAACCTTGCTTTTATATATATTAACTCTTAATCTATTACTTGCCATGCCCTCTCTCAATCTTCTGAACTTGGCCTTGGCATCCCGCACATTATATGCAATAAGAAATAGGTCATCAGCGTATAACAGTTCTCAGGGAAGCCCAACTCTCAAATCTCCAGATAATGCCTCAAGAACCATAACAAATAGGAAAGGGCCTAACACAGAGACCTGGTGGACTTCAATCCAAACTGTAAGCTCCTCTCTCAGTACACCTTTCACTCTCACTTCGATTCATGAGTCCTCATACATCTTTATTATCACCAGCCACTCCTCTACGTCAAGTTTCATCATAGCTCACTCCACAACATCTCTGGGCACCTTATCAAAGGCCTTCTCCAGTTCTATAAACACAAGGTACAAATACCTATCTTTACGAAAATATCTTTCCTGCAGCTGCTTGACTATGAAAGTAGTATCGATTGCACTATGTTCTGGCATGAAACCGAACTGCATGTCATCGATGTAAATACTTTCCTGATCAAACCTTCAAATACTCTCTCTGTTTTGGATGGTAAGCAGCCTTGATGGGTCGCTGGAACTGTTGTTGCTTGATTTCCTTTGTACTCCTTCGTACTCCTATCTACTTCACTACACTAAACATGCACACCACACTTCCTTCTTTCACAATAATATTTGCTTAAAAATTATGAACAATAGCCCAGCCTCAGAGTCCCCAGGAAGGGGGGACCACAAATGCTCCCAAACCCGCCCAACTTTTCCCTGACGACCCCTCAAAATTCTCTGGGCCTCAGCCTGTTACTTTTACTATCAATTTTTGCAACATTCGTGGCCTTTCCTCTAATTTTCCCTCTTTTGAACACCATCTCTCCTCCTACAAACCTGATCTACTTATCCTCGCTGAAACTCAGGTGTTTCAAGCAACTGCCAGCAGCCCCTTCTCTGTATCCTACTTTCTCTATCCTAGTTTCAAAGCCAAAGGTGAACGTTGTGCATACGTGCACAACAAACTCACTTACTCTGTGTTCACGATTTCGACTCCTCTTAATTCTCAACTTTTTGGCTAAAACTATTGTGTCATTCTCATACTAAATATTTCTGTGTTGTCTATCTTTCCCCCTAACTCTACCGACTTTCTCAAATTCTTCGACTAAACTCTAAACTGTAAAGTGGAACACATTCTATCCATTTCTCCTTTCTTAGAAACCTCCTTATTAGGAGATTTCAACGTTCACCACTGCCAATGGCTCTCCTTTCATTCTACTGACCAACCTGGTGAAAAAGCCTACATCTTTTCTATCGTAAGTTACCTAGAGCAGCTCGTTCAGCAACCCACCCATATCCTGGATCGCCTCGGAGATCGGTCCAACATTCTTGATTGTTTCTAACTTCTAGCCCCTCTTCTTATAGTGTTGTCCTTTTCTCTCCTTGGGGCTACTCCGACCATAAACTTATCTCTGTCGCTTGTCCTATCTCTCCAGTAAGGCCACCCGATCCTCCCAGCCGGCGGCACTTTTGGCACTATGGCGCTGCCGACTGGGAGGCTCTCCAGCAGTACTTCTTTGATTTCCCATTGAATGATTTTTGCTTCCGGGGCCGGGGGCCCTCAGAGAGTGCTGAATGCATTACCAAGGTAATCCTGTTGTGCATGGAAGCATACATTCCATTTATTTTCTCTCAGACTAATGCAAACAAATATCGATATACTCACGCTTGATCGACTGCTGTCCGCAATAAAGAGGAAGCATTCAAACGATACTGATGCCTCAAGAATCTCATTCTTCCTATGTTTCTGCCTGGAAGCAAGCCAATTCTGTTCTTCGACTCGCCAAACTCTCTTTCATCAATAATAAATGCACTAAACTATCCAACTCTAGCTCTTCCCAAGCTTTGTGGCATCTAGCCAAAAATCTCTCCAACAATCTTCCTCGTCTTTCCCTCGCCTTTTCTACTCTGATGACAAAACCATCACTTCTTCCTCTGACAAACCTGAACTCTTCGCTCAAACTTTCATAGAAATTCCAACTTGGATGATTCCGCCTCCACGCCTCTCTCTCCTACTTATTCATATTTGTTTTCACCAACCCACCAATTAATTTACAAATAAACCTAATATCTTTTAAAGTTGTACTTTCTACCGTCTCTGGGCTTAATACTAAGAAGGCGTATGGTCTGGATGGTGTTCCTCCTGTTGTACTAAAAAACTGCTCTTCCGTGCTGACTCCCTGCCTCCTGTCTACCTGTCTCTCCTCTAACGTCTTCCCTTCTTGCAGGAAGTTTGCTCTCATTCAACCTGTCCCAAAGAAGGGTGACCGCTCACAACCCTCCAACTATCGTCCAATTGCTCTCATCTCTTATATCTCTAAAGTTTTTTAAACTATTTTTACTTCCAAATTTCTTAAGGATTTCTCTTCTAATAATCTCCTCTCAGATTGCCAATTTGGCTTCTTTAACCCTCCGGGCCCGGGCTGGTACGCCGAAGGACGGTCGCCCGTACCCGAGCGAAATGGCCGAAAAACGTCTAGGCCTAGGCTACCGTATTTTGGTTTATTTTAACTGCTAGATATTTCCCAAGTATCTATAAACGTAGTGCGGTTTTCAATCTGTAGACTGGCATTGAGTAGAGCTCTGTAAGTCAACTGGTTCAGTTGTGATGACGATTTCAGTGGAGCGAATTTTGCAGCGATGTTGACAATATCGGAGCTTTTCACACACTAATTTTGTCTTACGTCACAACAATAACATTGATCCGACGTCTCCTTCTTGTTTTCGGAGGTGTGGTGACGCAACGATCGGTTTTGTATACATGCGTCGGACGCACGGCGTTCAGACCAAGCTGAATAGGCTTGAAAGCTTGCTGCCTATTAGCATGACACCCGGGCTCCTGCCCTTATTTTGTGGTGTCATGTTAATATGACACCCGGGTAGGAAGGGTTAAGGGTCGCTCTACTGGAGATCTTCTTTCATATCTTACTAACTCCTGGTCATTATCGTTTCTAAACTTTGGTGAGACCCTTTCTATTGTGCTAGGCATTTCGAAGGCCTTCGATAGAGTCTGGCACAAATCTATTATTTCAAACTACCCTACTTCGGTTGCTATCCCTCCATCTGTACCTTTATGGCCGTTCCATAGTTGCGGTTGTGGACGGCCATCGTTCAATTCCTCATCCCATCAACTCCGGTGTACCTCAGGGATCTGTCCTATCTCCAATTCTCTTTCTAATTTTCATAAATTAACTTCTCAACTGTACCTCCAATCCTATCCATTTATATGCAGACGACTCTACCTTACACTATTCAATTAGTTTTACAGAACGCCCCAGCAAGCAATCCCCAAAATAAAAAACGTTATGAAGCCATACAACACTTATCTGCTAATCTAACTACCATTTCCAGTTGGGGCAGGGAAAATCTTGTTATCTTTAACTCTTTCAAAACCCAATTTCTCAATCTGTCTACCCGTCGTGAACTCCCAGAGGACTATCCCTTATACTTAAACAATACAAAATCAACCCATCATCTTCTCTCAGTATTCTCGGTGTCTCATTTTCTTATGATCTCTTTTGAAAGGACCATATTACTACTCTTGCTACCAGAAGCTGGTACTGCCTCAAGGGGTTCTTTACCCCTGCACGGCTTCTTGCTCTGTACAGGGGCACAGTTTGTCATTGTATTGAGTAGTACTTACATGTGTGGGGAGGATCCTCTCACACAGCACTTCTAGACAAAGTAGAAAGGAAAGCCTTTCGTATCAATAACTCCCGTCCACTCATCACCTCTCTGCAATCTCTCTCGCTATTCTATCGCCAATACAATAATCAGTGTTCCTCAGAGCTCTCTCAGTGTATACCACCTCCTCTATGTAGGGTACGTAGTACCTGTCTTGCAACACATTCCCACCCTACTCGTGCAACTCTCCAACTCAAGAGTGAAACGATACTCCCAATCTGTCTTCTATTTAACCCTTTCCCGCATTTATGACGCAGAGGTTGCCAGATTAGCAATAAGAAATAGAGTTCTCTCACTCTTATAATTACCTCTCCAAAATTAGTTTTCTGCCCACAGCTAACTCAAAGACAACTGCAGAGGTTGAAGTAACTAAACTAAAGGTTTCTAAATACCCCTGATGGTAACACAGGGGTTAAAGTATCCCCAATAGGCTCACAATCGCGTCATATGTCGGAGAGGGTTAACAGCTGAGCTCTGGAAATCTCTCCCTGAATCCATGTTTCCCTCATCCTATGACTTAAATTGCTTCAAACTCTGTGTGTGCAGACATTTTGGCTCGAACATTCCTTGATATTGGCCCTGTCACTCTTTCAACTCTGGGGGAGGCACTCATCACAGGCAGTTTTGCCTTTTGTCTCCCTCATCCACATAGAAGCAAAAATGGACTTGGTTTTATCCTACTGGTAATAGATTATCTTTGGAAAACTTGCTTAATCTTTTGCTACAAACCAGGGAATAGTTGTTGCAAACCAAAAGATTCGCTTCAACTATATATTTGTTTGACTTCAAGAATTTCGTCTTGGGAGGTTCAAGTGTGAAGAATATAAAATAGGTGCTTACTTACATAGCGGACCAGTTAATGATTGCACTGGAATCAAAATGAGGTCAATATAAGGTCTTGCCTTGGACTGATACTGAACTTTGAAGAATAGAGACATGCAGCCATAATGAATAGAAAGCTGAATTGGGACTTATTTCTGTTTTTGTAACATTCCTGCAGAGATAAAAAATTTAATTATAACAGGAGAAAGCGTTGTTATTGAGAACATTGTAGTCCATGCTTTGCTAATAAAACGGTGTAATGCCTCTTGAAGCCACTTGTTCTATGTTACCTATTCAGACAAGCTCAGTTCGGATTTCCTATGCCATATTCGCATCAGAAAAGGATGTGTGGGAGCCATATTACATTATCTTAATAACTGTACACGAATAATCCTGGTAGATACCTTCATCCGGTGAGTGCCCAACCACTTGTGACTAATCCAATAAATTGCAAACCCTTTACCTTTCTTGTTGAATAATTAGAGGCAGTGGCTAAACTCAAGGTTGTCGGTGACGTTTGTAGAGAACTGTTGAGAGTTGGGAGACAGCCACGATTTAAGGGTTGCATGCGATCTTGAATAGTCAGGCAGACAATTGTCATTCAGTCCAACTTAAAGGTAGCTTACCCAACCCTATATGTAAAAATAGCATCAAATCTCCTCATGGAGTTACTGTTCAGTGTTTCAGGCAAGATTTGTTTTGCGTTTAATGCTGATGCGAATTTGAAACCACCTGCTACAACGTCATAAGGCTGGTCCTATCCAGAATGAGGTTTGGCATCTTCTACCAAACATTAGTCGTTTCTGTCTGTCTCTTTTACTATCCTACTATTTCTTCTAGGTGCTGGCGAGATCATCCTATTGGGTGGCACTGCAAGGGGGCATTGGCCCGGGGGTCCAAGCCTGTGGGCTGATGGTCCCCTCTCCCGTTTCCCTCTCAGAGACAGATCTCATCTCTCCCTGGCCCCTTCGGCCTTCGGGGCACGAGTATCTGGAGCGGCTTCGCTCTACCGGACTCGGGAGTGTTGGGACATACAGTTTGGGGAACTACAACAACAACAACAACAACAACAACAACAACAACAACAACAACAACGTCAGCGATCTGAGGATTCTAGAATCAAAATCGAGAAAGCAACATGAATCAAAATGAAACGTTGACTTGAGTATCAATAGATATTTCATGCAGTCCATATATTACTTGGTTAACAGCTAAACAATAAGTGAGATAGTTTCGCCATGAAGTAATACAAAGGTCAAGTATTGAAATCCCTAATATTTGTTTACTCATAAAATGGAATGGTTACCGTTGTTCTATTAAGGTTATATTATTAAATTATATAAAATATGCAATAGAATTTCGTTAGATTTACATGTCCCCAATATTATATTCCGAATACATTAGAACATTTGTTCAGTGTAAGTAAGCCTCTAGGTTTTCGCTCTTAGTAAAGTTCGAAATTAACCCATTGCATAATTATATCTTGTTATGTGGTTCCTTCAAAAACCCTGCATTATTTATTATATCTTGTCATTCAACTATCTGATCATTTTAAACATAAGTGTGCTCTCCTATTTTTATTTATTCTACGTTCAAGAGGTGATCAAGTTTGTACTTAACGTATACAGTACTATTGTGGTATTTCCAGTTTTACAAGGACAACCGGTTTATTGAATCGGTTAATATTCATGATGATTGAGTAAAAAATACAGAATCTTGTCATCGTATGCCCCAGCATAATGTTTTCATAGATATACAATCGATGGTAAAGCCTAATAATATTGGAATTGCTAAGTGAATGTATTAACACATTTAATTATATTCATATTCTAATGGTAATAAAGCTCGGTTTAAATATAATTAGTAATCTTATCAACGATGAGAATTTTTGCCTCAATACATATGTTTCAAGACACATAATCCCATTCCACATAAATATTTCCCCCTAAGTAAAATTTAATAAATGTATCAATACATATTACACATACTGTATGTAAATATGTAATTTTTGTTAAGATATATAAATCAACATGACTATTCCGTGTAGCTCTGGGAACAATCATTTGAAGTGAAAGGTAGTAACAAGTGTGCGCAGTAGAGCCTATATCTCTGCCATCCGTGCAAACCAGAGCAAGTGTCATTTACGCTGTGTTGTGGGACCACGGTTGTTTTCATTCTCGGCCAATTTGGTATAAGTCAGTTTTGGTCTGTTGCCGGTATGGTGTGCGACTATTTTGGTTAACCCAGCACCTGCACCAATCCTCTCCAGAGGTTTTACTGGTGCGCTGCAACGCTCCTCTAGGAAGAAGAGATGTCAAACACGTACCAAAACACTCCCAATTACAAAAACAACATATGTGGCTGTCAGGGCTATGGGGGTGAAAATCCAATGACATTTACTGCCCTCCATCTTGCCTCTACCCTGCTCCTCCTATTTCCTCCCTTCACCCAACCAATATTCCCATATGCACAGCTGTTCATTGCCGATTTTGCGCCACATTTTCAACTATGGACCACCATAATAGCTCTACCACGCATCTTTTGGGTATTCATATATACAGTACCGGTAGGCTATATGGTTGGATGCATGCTTGCATTTCCTACACAATCATATGATTTTTGTTGCATTGTGGAAGAGTCGCCAAATCGGCCTAGGTCTAGTACAGGGCAATGGTGAGTCCTAGAGTTGTCTAGTATTTCCTGGGTTAATGATTGATTTGAATTATTGGTATCCACTGATTATAGCAGCTAAATACTAGTTGATTCCGTTAAGGCATGTAAGAAAAAATGGCATGTTTGATTTTAGGAGCAAGTCCCTAATCTCCAGTTTTGGTCATTCATTCAATATGTGTTGTGTGTAAAGTCCTTATGTATCCAGTATATCTCATAACACGTATCGAGATAATTTAATGAAAACTTCTCTTTCGGGGTATATTTCGCAGGGCACAATAGATGGGAGTTTCTGTGGGTTTTGTTCAAAAGTTAATAGTTTCTCTTCTGGTACCAAATAAAGCTACTGACGAAGGTTCATGTGAATCTGTTCTTTAGTATTTGTGAAATACTGATTTCAAACGGAGAAACAAACTGACAGCGATGATTACATAATTTCTACAAACTTCGTTTGGCGGAGATAAAGTTATTGATCAACAATTCTGTTACACTGAACAAATATTTTGAAACATTCCCTTTCAGTTCATGCTTTCCCTTATTCAATGTTCAGTGTTTAAATTCTGTTCATATAGTAGTGTGACAACTACTTTAATTTAATACCCTACATCAAACATTTATGATTAATAACTCATTGAGATTTTGACCAAATTATCAATCCTAAAATGATGTACTAGGACTTACTGCACTGTTGGAAATGGACGGTGGCGGGGTACAACTATAGACAAATAGTTGTGGTAGTGTGGTTGTTGTGTGTGTACATGTTATTATGGGTATGATTGTAGTTCTGTTATCTACTGTATGTAAGCCAAAAATCAACAAGATATGGATCAGTAAGTGTGTTCTGTGTTCAATAAGATAAACTATAAGGGAACTAGAATAAGATAGATAGTACACCACTTTGTAATTGAAAAAAAGGAAACATACTTACATTACTGAAATGTTTGTGGACATGCAGTAATGCAAGTAATGGTCACTCTTCTGTAAATATAAAATGGCTTACTTAAGAATGGGAAAAGGGAGGGACCTTCTATAAAAAAAAAATAATAATTGTGGTGGTGTTTATGTTAGTTGTGGGTGAACACTGGTGTGTGTTAGTGCTATTGGCCATGTGTGTAGTTATTCGTTGTGTGCGTATGACTAAGAACCTAAGTTTGGGGATATTGTAGACACCAATCCAGCAGGGCAATACCTAGGGGAGGCCTCATAGGCATGTGATAAGGAGTTGCTGGAACCCCTGTCTCATTTATCTAGCCTTCCTCTTCCTCACTGCTTCTGTTTATGTCTCACCTACACAGAGAGTAATCCAGCTAGCTCTTACAAACACATTCTCTTCCTATTAATTGCACTGTAATAAACAAGCACACCACACTTTCTATACTGTACACAGCATAAAATATAAATATATAAATAAATAAATAAATAAATAAATGAAGATGACCACCAACCGCCCTTAATTTGGCTCTTTCACACTCCTACAACTTTAGGGTAGCCACTTGTTACAAGCAGCTTTGCCTTTTGTCTCCCTCATATATATAGAACAAAAAATATCAAATACTACATTGTAGCAGGTATGTTAGGGGCTGCTACTCTGGTGATGCTTCCTGATATATAAGAACATCGCGGGAAACTGCATAAGGCCATGCGGGCCACACGAGGCAGCTCCCATTCACACCCAGTCCATATCATCCATATGGGAATCCAACTTCCGCTGAAAGCTTTCAACTGTTCCTGAGCTAATCATTGCTCTGGGCAGTCCATTCCACATGTTAACAACTCTATTCCCAAACCATTGCTTTTCACAAGCACTGAGTCATTACCGTCCCTCATGAGCAAGGGGATGGGATAGTAGTACAGGACCCCAATGGAAATACGCCTAATCGGCCTTATTGGGCTATCCTTAGCTGGCTTAGCATGCGCTAGCTTTAAGAACTATTATTATTATTATTATTATTATTGTTATCTTTCCTAAATCTAAACTTATCTAACTTGAAACCATTTGAGCGGGTTATGTCGCCGTTCTTTAGCTTTAATACCTCATCTATATCGCCCTTATTATCACCTGTTATCACCTGTTATCCATTTAAATACCTCTATCATGTCTCCCCTACATCTTCGTCTTTCTAGTGAGTGCAAGCCTAAGGCTTTCAATTTCTCCTCTTACAATAAGTTTCTAATATTATGTATCATTTTCGTCATTCTTCTTTGGACTGTCTGTAAAGGGTCAATATCTATTCTGTAATAAGGGCACCACAATTGGACAGCATAGTCTAAATGGGGTCTTACTAGTGCTAAGTATAGTTTTAAGAAAACTTCAGCAGTCCTGTTGCTAACACTCTTATATATGAATCCTAGAACTCTATTTGCCCTGTTCCTAACACTTATACATTGTTTTCTGGGTTTCAGATCATTACTAACGATCACCCCCAGAGCCTTCTCACACTCTGAGTTATCCAATTCTACATTGTCTAGTTTGTTATTTGCTTCTAAATTACGATTTCCAATCCTTAGTACCTTACATATGTCTACATTGAAAACTAATTTTGGAGAGGTAATTATAAGAGTGAGAGAACTCTATTTCTTATTGCTATTCTGGCAACCTCTGCGTCATATGTGCGTGAAAGGGTTAATATGTCGTCTATACTACCGTTAAAACCTTGGTTGGCTACTGGAATTTGATCTAAATTTTCGTTTGTAAAAACAGAAAGGAAATGACTATTTAGAGTATTGCACATATCAAAACCATCATCTGTAATCTCACCTATCACATTCTTACATATGAATGGATTAATGCTGTGTGTGTATGAGTGTGCACGTATTCTTGGGCGTGTGTATGGATAGTGGTAGCGTGTGTGTTTGTGTAGTGTTTGTGTGTGTTGTTGATAGTGGACATGTGTGTAGTTCTACGTCATGTGTGTGTGAGCTAGAAATGAAACCAGTATAGAACAGTAAGGTGAAGTAGAGGTCAGATCAACTACTGTGTGTGCTCAGGTATGTTAGATGCTGCGTGCTGGAAGATGAGTGGGTAAGATGTAGGTGTTGGATTGTGATTTATGTGTTGGTTGCGAGTGGGTGGTGGCGGTGGTGGAGGTGGTGAGGGATAAAGATGGGAGTATGCTGCTATACCCTGTTCCTAATAGGTAGTCCGGAAGTCTTGAACCCTAACTTCCGTAACTCAAAAAGGGCTGTAGCAAATGGGCTGTAAATCTCCGCACCTCTAACCTGGCTGACCCTTCCCAAAGGGTAGAAATATTAGCTCGATTACTCTTCGTCTGTGAGTTATAGAGGTTAATGTTCAAGAATTTAGGCCTACTTATTTTGAACGTGGGTATATTAGTCGGTGAATGTGTATCAATGTGACATTTGTGTGAGGCCAATATTGTTTAATATAGATGAGTAAGGTGAGGTTAACCCTTTCTGTACCGGCGACGTCTTTTTGTATTTTATTCTAGCTATATTTAGACGATATTGGGCAGCTTTAATTAAGAAGGATATGTGGTATTAAAACAGGATAATTAAGATAGTTCGAAGCCCTTTATTGCTGGAGGCCCTTCTTCTACTGAATAACATCGTCTAAATAGAGCTAGAATAAAATGTAAAAGACGTCTCCGGTACAGAAGGGGTTAAGGTCAGACCAACTACTACTGTGTGACTAGGTATGTTAGAGACGAGTACTAAAGTTGTGCTGCAGGCTGAGAGATGAGTGGGAGTGTGCTGGGTGTATGGTGTGGAATGTGTGTGTTGTGGTATGTGAGTACTGTGGTGGAGTGTGCGTATGTTGGTTGTGGCTGTGTACTGGTGGTAGTGGTGTGGATGTGTGTAGGCTATGTTTGTGTATTGGTGGGAATGTAAGTAGTTTAATATATCGTGTGTGAGATTGAAACAGAGATATGGCTCAGGGCCTGTTACAATGACGCTGAAGGCTGTGGGATGAGTGGATAAATGGTGATGGTGGTGGGTTTGTGTTT
Organism: Paralithodes platypus; assembly: GCA_032716605.1. Taxonomy (NCBI): domain Eukaryota; kingdom Metazoa; phylum Arthropoda; class Malacostraca; order Decapoda; family Lithodidae; genus Paralithodes; species Paralithodes platypus. Next base: position 30,638,045 of record CM064580.1, read on the forward strand.
TGATGGTGTGTATATATATGTTGGCCGTGTTTGTGTGGTTGTGGTGGTGGTGGTGGTCGTGTGTGAATTGAATTGAATTAAGTTGATTTGACTGTGTGTGTGTGTGTTTCTGAGGGGGGGGGGGGACATGCATGTAAATTACATATGTGCCACGGTAAGTGCATGTGCAGACTGCTAAGTGTGATCCAAAAGTCAACAATATATGACCAGTTAAGGTAAGGTTAAGGTCAAAGTAACTACTACTATGTGACTGGTTTATTAGGGAGGGTTACACTGGTGCAGGGTGGGAGATGAGTGGGTGTGTGGTGATGAGGGTTGTGTTGGGTAGGTGTACAGTCCAAGTCTATTCTTCCCTCCAAATCTTACACATGCACTGTGTAAAATGAAGGTAGTATATTTATGCCATGACATATATCAAGTGTCTCTAATAGCCTGTGATCAGCACTATATGTTTCGCGTCGTATAAATGTCGAATTTGATGTGCATTTTAAATCAATTATCATCAAGGTTAGTGACGAACTATTGATTTTGGCTGTACCTGTCGACTGGCAGTTATGTGAGGATGTCCTTTTGAGTACACTGGTATATGTATCTCTATAAAGTACACTAAATCATGATGGGAATTTGTTAACTTAACATGATGGGTAAATGCATTAATATGTAGCATAGTGGTTATAGGTGAGTGTGTATGTATGTGTGGTGGTTGGTATTCTTGGGTATGAATGCATGTACGTGTAGTGGTAGGTATTCTTGGGTGTGCATGTATGTGTAGTGGTTGATATTCTTATGTATGTATGTATGTATGTATGTGTAGTGGTAGGTATTCTTGGATGTATATATATGTGTAGTGGTTGATATTCTTGGGTATGTATGTATGTATGTATGTGTAGTGGTTGGTATGAGCGGGTATGTATGCATGTGATGTGGTTGGTATTCTTGGGTATGTGTTGTATGTGTAGTGGTTGGTATGCATGCGTGATGGTGAGCATATAATATGTAACTTACGTATAATTATGTGGTGATGCTATGGGTATACGAATGCGTGATGATAGTAGTGGACATTTATGTGGCTGCATATAGCGGCGGTAGTATGTATGTTTGTATCATTAATTATTGTGTACTTTGTAGTTGTTGTTGTACATAGTTTCCAGGCGCATTATGGATATGGTAGTGAGATATGGTAGTTATTTATTGTAAATAAGTGTTAGTGAAGATGGTAGCATTTTAAGTGTGTGTATGTGTGTGTTTGTGTGTGTGTGTCGGTTGACGGTTGGTGTAAGGGTGAGAGGATAGGAGGGGTGTGGGTGGGTGTGACTACGGGTTTGTGTGTGTGTGTCGGTTGACGGTTGGTGTAAGGGTGAGAGGATAGGAGGGGTGTGGGTGGGTGTGACTACGGGTTTGTGTGTGTGTCGGTTGAGTGTGACTACGGGTTTGTGTGTGTGTGTCGGTTGACGGTTGGTGTAAGGGTGAGAGGATAGGAGGGGTGTGGGTGGGTGTGACTACGGGTTGGTGTAAGGGTGAGAGGATAGGAGGGGTGTGGGTGGGTGTGACTACGGGTTGGTGTAAGGGTGAGAGGATAGGAGGGGTGTGGGTGGGTGTGACTACGGGTTGGTGTAAGGGTGAGAGGATAGGAGGGGTGTGGGTGGGTGTGACTACGGGTTGGTGTAAGGGTGAGAGGATAGGAGGTGTGGGTGGGTGTGACTACGGGTTGGTGTAAGGGTGAGAGGATAGGAGGGGTGTGGGTGGGTGTGACTACGGGTTGGTGTAAGGGTGAGAGGATAGGAGGGGTGTGGGTGGGTGTGACTACGGGTTTCATGATGAGTCTGTGAGGTTTGAATGTAACTAAAGTGGGTATCACACGAGGGCTTCTATCGTCAATTTCCAATGGCTAAAATTGTTCCCACAGCATAATTACCTGGGAGGCATTGGTATCGAAAACTAGACTTATGATTGCTTAATTTAAATTACATTGTTATTCTACAAGTACACCTCATAGACTGGCCAAAGTTGCCGATAACAATTGATGAAATAAGAGTTGGTGTGATACCGGTCTGAAAGTTGATAGTGGGTGCGGATCAGAGCCATGCGGCAAAATTATATGATGAGAGCTTTCTTCGACAACATTATATCCACAACTTTATCTTGGCAACATTGTTCACTGATAATGGTAACTTTGTTGGTAGCGTAATGTAGGTGACAGAACTATTATTATAGTTGTTTTAGAAGCTACCAGATCCGAGTTGCATGACATAGCCCTAGTGTAAACCCGCCTTTATTAATTCGATTCATAAGCAAGTATAAGAATGGGTTATGGCTTTCTTGTCTTTTTTCAAGTTGAGTCGTTTGCCGTTAACGTGTATAGCGTCGCGGGTCCTATACCCGATTCCAAATAAATAGGCCAAAACTCTTAAACATTAACCTCTATATATCACACATGACTAGAGTAATCGAAGTTATATTTCTACCATTTGGGAAGGGTCAGCCAGGGTATAAGTGTGCAAATTTACAGTCCATTTGCTCAAGTCCTTTTTTAGGTACAGACGTTTGGGGTCACTATTTCTAGCCTACCTATTTGGAACAGGGTATACTATTTCTGAGTATCCAGGCCCTGGTACGTACACTAAAGCAAAATAAAAGTATAACAAGACACTGTAATTCTCCTGATTAACTTTTGTTAATTTAGGAACAAGATATACAATCCAATACTAAAGAAAAGAAAAACAGATAGGCGGCGAGAGTCTCCCTATAAATTTATCTTATTTTTGGTACTAATATGCATGCCATAACGAAAAAAAGAAAGAAAAAGAAAAGAAGAAAAAGAAAGTCGAGATTATAATGGAGAGGAGAGACAATCGGATCTTGGTGTACGAGAGTTAAGGGTACATCACACAGTCAGGAGTGCGAGCTAGTGGGAATCTAACAGGAGTCCCTAGGAGTCGCTAGAATCACTAGGAGTCATCGATTTTCACCGCGAGTGAGTGGTAGTCTAACAGAAGTCGCTAGAGTCACTATAGGAGTCATCGATTTTCACCGCGAATAGGCCCGCAAGTCCGAATTGTCCCCTACTCCTAGTGACTCTAGCTCGCACTCCTGACTGTGTGATGTATCCTTTAACCATTCCCTTACCATGAAGACTTTTAACCTTCTCAGTAAATTAGGACGCCCTTTTCACTTTATTCTTCTCATCCTCATGTTTATTGCGATTCGACAGAATTTTTGTGGGTATAAGGAATGGTTAAGATACGTGTTACCCTTGTTAGAGATGTTTTCTAAGCCACATAAAATGGTACAATGTTAGCCAAAGCATAGCAAAAAAAAAGGCGTCATTATGTTGAGTGGGTTAATTTATAGTTGTTAACACTAGGTGGTTAAATTTAGATTAATGCTACCTGGTGGAACGTACTGGGAGTTATTACGATATTGTGTTTATATTATTATTGAAGCTTTTGATTGTTGTTTCCATTAACGACCAATATATTTATTATTTCCCCCCTAGAGTAAGAAAAACGCCTCCCCAGACTCACTTCAAGCTAAACAAATAAAATGAAATATAAAATAAATACAAATGAATAAAATAAACGCCTTCAAAATAAATAAAAAACAATTTCGGTAGAAAAATATAACGGCCAAAGGCTGACTTTTGCTATATTATAGGCTCGCTATTGCTCGCCCAGATAAAAATCGACACCTGAATGGGATGAAGTGTCTTATAATCGCCTAACTAATCTTAAGTTAGGTTACATGCTCGTTATCGCTCGCCAGAAATAAATCGACACTTAAATGACATCAAAAGACTTTATATTGACAACAAAATAAGTCGAAAGGTCTTAAAATCGAAAACAAATGAGCCGAACGTCATAATATCTGAAAACTAATGGGGCTAAATGCGAGGGAGAAAGTGGACCAGAAAAAACAACCATCTCCCGTTAAGTTAGGAAACTGTGGCCGTTCTGGTTGTGGCAGCTCAGGAGTGTAGCCATTCTGGTTGTGGCCGTTTAGGGGTGTGGCCATTCTGGTTGTGCCCACTTAGGAGTGTGGCCACTTATGAGTGTGGCCGTTCTGGTTGTGGCCACTTAGGAGTGTGGCCATTCTGGTTGTGGCCACTTAGGAGTGTGGCCGTTCTGGTTGTGGCCACTTAGGAGTGTGGCCATTCTGGTTGTGGCCACTTAGGAGTGTGGCCATTCTGGTTGTGGCCGCTTAGGAGTGTGGCCGTTCTGGTTGTGACCACTTATGAGTGTGGCCGTTCTGGTTGTGGCCACTTAGGAGTGTGGCTGTTCTGGTTGTGGCAGCTTAGGAGTGTGGCCGTTCCGGTTGTGGTCGCTTAGGAGTGTGGCCGTTCTGGTTGTGGCCACTTAGGAGTGTGGACGTTATGGTTGTGGCCGCTTAGGAGTGTGGCTGTTCTGGTTGTGGCAGCTTAGGTATGTGGCCGTTCTGGTTGTGGCCGCTTAGGAGTGTGGCTGTTCTGGTTGTGGCAGCTTAGGAGTGTGGCTGTTCTGGTTGTGGCCGCTTAGGAGTGTGGCTGTTCTGGTTGTGGTAGGAGTGTGGCCGCTTAGATATATAGCTGCTTAGGAGTGTTTAAGGGGAGGTAGTAGGTTGTTATGGACCCCCTTCTCCCTCATGATTACTCCCATTAGTAATGAGATTTTAAGACGTTCACCTAATTAGATTGACGATTTTAACACGTTAGGCTTAATTTTTTATGTCAATATTAAGACCCCTCGTGCCATTTAGGTGTCGTTTTTTCCTGGCGAGCGATAACGACCATGTAATCTAGGCCTAGTAGAAACCGGCCTTCGGCCGGCACATTTTGCTAACGACAAATGTGCAAACTTATATCGAAGGGGGTGATTTTTGTTTTCCTTTTTAAGCTTGATAGAGGTCTAGGGGAAAATAACAATGTATAACAATAAACAAAATAGAAATATAAAATACCATAACGTTCCCGTAAGAGTCAGTACCTGAAGCTTATAGTTGTGCAAGGGCAATGAGGCGGACCTTAGGGAAATGAGGGAGGAACAATAGTAACGGCTGCATGGCTGAGACGTGAGCTGCATGCTAATGAAGAGGAGGAGGAGGGGGCGATGGTACTGGGAGGGGTGGTGAGGGTGTAGGAGGAGTAGGGGGTAGTACTGGGAGGGATGGTGTGGCTGTAGGAGGAGGAGGGATGGTACTGGGAGGGAAATTGTGGGTGTAGGGGGAGGAAGGGTGGTACTGGGAGGGATGGTGTGGGTGTAGGGGGAGGAGGGATGGTACTGGGAGGGTTGCTGTAGGTGTAGGGGTAGGAGGGATGGTACTGGGAGGGGTGGTGTGGGTGTAGAGGGAGGAGGAGGGATGGTACAGGGAGGGGTGGTGTGGGTGTAGGAGGAGGGGGTGATACTGGGTGGGGTGGTGTGGGTGTAGGGGGAGGAGTACAAAGGAAATCAAACAACAACAGTATAGTGACCCTTCTGGGCTGCTTGTCCTCCCAAACACCTTATATTCAAGTGTCCAAACAGTGGTTTAGAGTGGGTAAGGGAACATTGGAAAGGGAACTATTGCCCTGGAACTAATATCCGTGGCAGGATTGGGAAGTTAGTAGGGGACAGATGGGTTAGTAACTGAGGGGAGGATAAAATTAAGTAATTAATTTACAAACGCAGTCAGTCGCGGGTTTGATGCGAGATATTTGTCTAGGCGAAGTTTAAATGAATCAACGGTGTTGCAGTCTTTAACATCTCGGGGAAGCCCATTCCATAAGTTGACAACTCGATTGAAGAAGAAATTTTTAGCTTCGTGTGAGTTAAAAGATTTACCAATAATTTTGCACCCGTTTCCCCGCGAGTAATTAGATTGGTCGATAGTGAAGTACTTACTACAGTTCATATTGTCGATGCCTTTGATGATTTTGAACACTTGAATTAAGTCGCCTCTTAATCTGCGCTGGGTTAAAGGAAATATATTTAATTCTCTAAGACGCTCCTCGTATGGTTTGTTCTTTAGGCTAGGTATCATTTTGGTTACTCTACATTGAACTCGTTCTAGCTTGTCTATATCTTTTTGGTAATAAGGGCACCAGGATTGAACGCAGTATTCCAGAAGAGGGCGGACTAAGGAATTGTAAAGGGTTAGGATAACGTCTTTGGATTTATGCTCAAATGACCTGCCTATAAAGCCAATTATTTTGTTTGCCTTCTTAACAACTTCTGAACATTGTTGACTCGGTTTTAGGTTACTCGATATTGTTACTCCCAGATCGGTTTCTCTGTTTACATTCTTAAGCTGAGTGCCATTCATCAAATAGTTTGCTTTCTCATTTTGGTATCCGATATGTAGTACTTTACATTTATCCGCATTGAAACTCATTTGCCAAATTTAGGCCCAACATGACAACTTATCTAGATTGTGTTGCAGATCGTCAACTTGTTCTTTTGAGAGTACGCTATTTGCAATTTTTGTATCGTCAGCAAATTTTGAGATTGTACATGTAAGACCCTCATCTATGTTGTTGATGTAAATTAGAAAGAGAATTGGTCCTAGTACCGATCCCTGGGGTACCCCGCTACTTACATTGGTCCATTTAGATGCCTTACCGTTTATGACTACCCCTTTGCTTTCTGTCGCTGAGCCAATTTTCTATCCTTTTCAACACACCATCTTGTATTCCATGCGCTTTTAGTTTTAGCAGTAAACGTTTGTGGGGAACTTTGTCAAAGACTTTTGAAAATAAAGGTATATAATATATACAGCTTTACTCTCATCGTAGAGGTAGAGGATATCGTGGAAGAAGTCTAAGAGGTTTGTTAAACCGGAACGTTTTTTACGAAAGCCGTGTTGAGTGTCTTTAAGTATGTTATTTTCCTCTAAGTGATTTAAAAGTCTGTCTCTTATGAGTGTTTCTAGCATTTTACATACAACTGAGGTTAAGCTAATTGGACGATAATTACTGGGTAGGGATTTGCTGCCTCTTTTTAATATCGGTGTTACGTTGGCTAGCTTCCACTGATCAGGCATAGTTCCAGACTGCAAGGATTTATTGAATAGCAATGTCAGTGGTTTAGAGAGCTCATCCTTAGCTTCCCTTAGGACTCTAGGTGAGATTGTATCAGGTCCAGGCGTTTTATTTACCTTGAGTATATCTAAACAATTCAATACTTCTCTCTCTGTAACGGTGATATTGCTTTGAACATCTGAATTATCAATCTGAATCGGCGATGGTGTAGGGATATCACTGAGGTCTTCCGTTGTAAAAACTGATGCAAAGAGGTATTGAGGGCATTACTCATTAATTTTGTACTTCGTCTTTGGTGTATTCTCCATTTTCATCGACTAACGGTCCAACAGTTGAAGTAACTACTTTTTTCTTTCTGATATAACTATATCATTCTTTCAGGTTTGTTTTACTTTGATTCGCAACATGTAACTCCAGGTGTCTTTTTACTTTGCTTAATTAACTTTTTGGCTTTGCGTCGTAGCTCTACAAATTTCACCCGTTCTTCGTCATTTTGTGAGGATTATAATCTATCATTAGCAAACTTTTTTAGCAAGCAGACAGTTTGAAATATCTTTATTCCACCATTTGGGCTTATTATTATGGCCTGTACGCCATATTTTCGATGGTATGCAGTCCTGCACTGCTTTTAGGTAAGTAGTTTCGAATAATTCCCACGATGTATTTATGTCGTTATTGTTAATTAAAAAGCTCCAGTCAGTTTCTTTAAACATAGCTCTACGTTTATGAAAGTTTGCTTTCTTGAAATTAGGGACTTTTTCGATGCTGCTATGTGGTTCGTTACTAGTAAACTTTAAAGTGAAAGTTATTGTACGATGGTCGCTGTTACTGAATTCATCACCAACATTCAAATTCTCTATTAATTCTTCTTTTGTTGCAAGTACAAGGTCAAGAACGTTATTAACACGGGTCGGCGATCGAACAAATTGATAGAGTGAACTCTCTTGCAAGTTCGCATACAAGTCATGTCCGGAGTGTGAAGTAAGAGTATCGCCCCACTTGGTCACAGGTAAATTAAAGTTGCCAAAAAATACAGAATCTTGTGAGTTACTTTCATCTGCAATTTGTTCATAAATTTCTCGGTCAGTTTGCACTGATTGAGCTGGAGGTCTGTATATTAATGCAAGTATTATTTTTGTACCTTTATTAGCACAAAAGATGTGTCGACGTTCACAATTTGAGGTTTTGACAAGAGGATCGGGTTAAGACTTTCTTTGATATAAAATATAACGCCACCTCCATTTTTATTTATTCGGCTGTTCTCAAACATTACATAACCGGGAAGTGAATACTCTGCTAAAAAGTCTCTATCTTCTGTATTGAGCCAAGATTCTGTTATGCCAGTCACATCATAATTTTCTGTAAACACTAGTTCCTCTAAATCTGAAAATGTATTGCGTATGCTACGAGTGTTTGCATAGTAAACCTATAAAGTTGTGGTTTTAGAACTCACAGAACGTTCTTTAATCGAATTTTTGGTTCTGGTCGGATCTTCATTTACATTCATGGCTGTCCTCAGTCCTTGGTCATTATCCCTGGGTTTTTTTAATTTGGGTCGGGATGGTACTGGGAGGGGTTGTGTGGGTGTAGAAGGAGGAGGTGTGCTACTGGGAGGGGTGGTGTGGGTGTAGGGGGAGGAGGGATGGTGTGGGTGTAAGAGGAGGAGAGATGGTACTGGGAGGGATGGTGTGGGTGTAGGAGGAGGAGGGATGGTACTGGGAGGGATGGTGTGGGTGTAGGAGAAGGAGGGATGGTACTGGGAATGGTGGTGTGGGTGTAAGAGGAGGATTGAAAGTACTGGGAGGGGTGGTTTGGGTGTAGGTGGAGGAGGGATGGTACTGGGAGGGGTGGTGTGGGTGTAGGGAGAGGAGGGATGGTACTGGGAGGGGTGGTGTGGGTGTAGGAGGAGGAGGGATGGAACTAGGAGGGATGGTGTGGGTGTAGGAGGATGAGGGATGGTACTGGGAGGGTTGGTGTGGGTGAAGGAGGAGGAGGGATGGTACTGGGAGGGATGGTGTGGGTGTAGGAGGAGGAGGGATGGTACTGGGAGGGGTGGTGTGGGTGTAGGGGGAGGAGGGATGGTACTGGGAGGCATGGTGTGGGTGTACAGGGAGGGGTGGTGTGGGTGTAGGAGGAGGAGGGATGGTACTGGGAGGGATGATGTGGGTGTAGGGGGAGGAGGGATGGTACTGGGAGGGGTGGTATGGGTGTAGGAGGAGGCGGGGGTGGTACTGGGAGGGGTGGTGTGGGTGTAGGAGTAGGAGGGATGGTACTGGGAGGGATGGTGTGGGTGTAGGAGGAGGAGGGATGGTACTGGGAATGGTGGTGTGGGTGTAAGAGGAGGAGTGGTATGGGTGTAGGGGGAGGAGGGGTGGTACTGGGAGGGATAGTGTGGGTGTAGGGGGAGGAGGGATGGTACTGGGAGGCATGGTGTGGGTGTACAGGGAGGAGGGATGGTACAGGGAGGGATGGTATTGGGAGGGTTGGTGTGGGTGTAGTGGGAGGAGGTTTGGTACTGGGAGGGATGATGTGGGTGTAGGAGGAGGAGGGTTGGTTCTGGGAGGGATGGTGTGGGTGTAGGAGAAGGAGGGATGGTACTGGGAGGTATGGTGTGGGTGTAAGAGGAGGATTGATGGTAATGGGAGGGGTGGTTTGGGTGTAGGGGGAGGAGGGATGGTACTGGGAGGGGTGGTGTGGGTGTAGGGAGAGGAGGGATGGTACTGGGAGGGGTTTGTGGGTATAGGAGGAGGAGGGATGGTACTGGGAGGGATGGTGTGGGTGTTGGAGGAGGATGGATAGTACTAGGAGGGTTGGTGTGGGTGAAGGAGGAGGAGGAATGGTACTGGGAGGGATGGTGTGGGTGTAGGAGGAGGAGGGATGGTACTGGGAGGGGTGGTGAGGGTGTAGGGGAGGAGGGATGGTACTGGGAGGGATGGTGTGGGTGTAGGAGGAGGAGGGATGGTACTGGGAGGGATGGTGTGGGTTTTGGAGGAGGAGGGATGGTACTGGGAGGGATGGTGTGGGTGTAGGAGGAGGAGGGATGGTACTGGGAGGGATGGTGTGGGTGTAGGAGAAGTAGGGATGGTACTGGGAATGGTAGTGTGGGTGTAAGAGGAGGATTGATGGTACTAGGAGAGGTGGTTTGGGTGTAGGGAGAGGAGGGATGGTACTGGGAGGGGTGGTGAGGGTGTAGGAGGAGGAGGGATGGAACTGGGTGGGATGGTGCGGTGTTGGAGGAGGAGGGATGGTACTAGGAGGGTTGGTGTGTGTGAAGGAGGAGGAGAGATGGTACTGGGAGGGGTGGTGTGGGTGTAGGAGGAGGAAGGATGGTACTGGGAGGGATGGTGTGGGTGTTGGAGGAGGAGGGATGGTACTGGGAGGGTTGGTGTGGGTGAAGGAGGAGGAGGCATGGTACTGGGAGGGATGGTGTGGGTGTAGGAGGAGGAGGGATGGTACTGGGAGGGATGGTGTGGGTGTTGGAGGAGGAGGGATGGTACTGGGAGGGTTGGTGTGGGTGAAGGAGGAGGAGGCATGGTACTGGGAGGGATGGTGTGGGTGTAGGAGGAGGAGGGATGGTACTGGGAGGGGTGGTGTGGGTGTAGGGGGAGGTGGGATGGTACTGGGAGGCATGGTGTGGGTGTACAGGGAGGGGTGGTGTGGTTGTAGGAGGAGGGATGGTACTGGGAGGGTTGGTGTGTGTGTAGTGGGAGGAGAGATGCTCCTGGAAGAGGTGGTGTTGGTGTAGGAGGAGGAGGGATGGTACTGGGAGGGTTGATGTGTGTGTAGGGGGAATAGGGATGGTACTGGGAGGGGTGTTGTGGGTGTAGGAGGAGTAGGGGGTGATACTGGGACGGGTGGTGTGTGTGTAGGGGGAGGAGGGATGGTTCTGGGAAGGATGGTGTGGGTCTAGGAGGAGGAGGGATGGTACTGGGAGAAATAGTGTTGGTGTAGGAGGAGGAGGGATGGTACTGGGAGGGATGGTTTGGGTGTAGGGTGAGGAGGGATGTTACTGGGAGGGATGGGTTGGGTGTAGGGGGAGGAGGGATGGTACTGGGAGGGTTGTTGTGGGTGTAGGGGGAGGAGGGATGGTGTGAGTGTAGGAGGAGGAGGGATGGTACTGGGAGGGGTGGTGTGGGTGTAGGAGGAGGGGATGATACTGGGAGGGATGGTGTGGGTGTTGGGGGAGGAGGGATGGTACTGGGAGGGGTGGTGTGGGTGTAGTGGGTGGATGGTACTGGGAGGGATGGTGTGGGTGAAGGAGGAGGGGTGGTGTGGGTGTAGGGGGAGGAGGGATGGTACTGGAAGGGGTGGTTGGGGGGTTGGAGGAGAAGGATGGTAGTAGGAGGGGTGGTGTAGGTGTAGGGGGAGGTATGGTACTGGGAGGGATGGTGTGGGTGTAAGGGTAGGAGGGATGGTACTGGGAGGGGTGGTGGGGGGTTGGAGGAGGAGGGATGGTACTGGGATGGGTGGTGTGAGCGTAGGGGGAGGAAGGATGGTACTGGGAGAGATGGTGTGGGTGTAGGAGGAGGAATGGTGTGGGTGTAGGGGGATTGGGGATGGTACTGGGAGGGATGGTGTAGGTATAGGAGGAGGAAGGGTGGTGTGGGTGTAGGAGGAGGAGGGATGGTACTGGGAGGGATGGTATGGGTGTAGGAGGAGGGATGGTACTGGGAGGGAAAGTGTAGGTGTAGGAAGAGGAGGGATGGTACTGTGAGGGTGGGGTGGGGTAGGAGGTGGAGGGATGGTGCTGGGGGGGGTGGTGTGGGTGTAGGAAGAGGAGGAGGGTTGTTACTGGGAGGGGTGCTGTGGGTGTGGGGGGAGGAGGGATGTTACTAGGAGGGATGGTGTGGGTGTAGGAGGAGGAGGGGTGGTACTGGGAAGGATGGTGTTGGTGTAGGGGGAGGAGGGATGGTACTGGGAGGGGTTATTTGTGTGTAGCCCCCCCCCCCTATACCCACACCACCCCTCCCAGCACAATCCCTACTCCTCCTACACCCACACCACCCCTCCCAGCACAATCCCTCCCCTCCCAGTACCACCCCTCCTCCCCCTACACCAACACCATCCCTCACACTACCATCCCTCCTCCTCCTATACCCACACCACCCCTCCCAGTACCATCCTTCCTCTCCCTACACCCACACCACCCCTCCCAGTACCATCCCTCCTCCTACACCCACACCACCCATCCCAGTACCATCCCTCCTCCCCCTACACCCACATCATCACTCCCAGTACCATCCCTCTTCCAACACCCAAACCACCCCTCCAAGTACCATCCCTCCTCCTACATCCACACCATACCTCCCAGTACCACCCCTCCTCCTCCTACACCCACACCACCCCTCCCAGTACCATACCTCCTCCTACACCCACACCACCCCTCCCAGTACCATCCCTCCTCCCCCTACACCAACACCACCCTTCCCAGTACCATCCCCTCCTCCCCCTACACCCACACCACCCTTCACAGTACCATCCTTCCTCGTCCTACACCCACACCACCCCTCCCAGTACCACTCCTCCTCCTTTTACACCCACACCACCCTCCCAGTACCACTCTCCTCCCTACCCCACACCACCCCTCCCAGTACCATCCCTCATCCCCCTACACTCACACCATCCCTCCCAGTACCATCCCTCCTCCCACTACACCCACACCACCCCTCCCAGTACCATCCCTCCTCCCCCTACACCCACACCATCCCTTCTCCCGCTGCACCCACTACACCCCTCCCAGTACCATCCCTCCTCCTCCTACACCCAAACCACCCCTCCCAGTACCACCCCTCCTTCTTTTACACCCACACCTCCCCTCCCAGTACCATCCCTCCTCCACCTACACCCACACCACCCGTCCCAGTACCATCCATCCTCCTCCTACACCCACACCATCCCTCCTCCTGCTACACACAAATAACCCCTCCCAGTACCATCCCTCCTCCCCCTACACCAACACCATCCTTCCCAGTACCACCCCTCCTCCTCCTACACCCACACCATCCCTCCTAGTAACATCCCTCCTCCCCCCACACCCACATCACCCCTCCCAGTACCAACCCTCCTCCTCTTCCTACACCCACACCACCCCTCCCAGTACCATCCCTCCTCCTCCTACACCCACACCACCCCTCCCAGTACCATCCCTCCTCCTACACCCACACCACCCCTCCCAGTACCATCCCTCCTCCTATACTACACCACCCCAGTACCACCCCCAATCCCCTACACCACACCATCCTCCCTACACCCACACCATCCCTCCCAGTACCATCCTCCCCCTACACCACCCCTCCCAGTACCCTCCTCCAACACCCCACCACCCCTCCCAGTACCATCCATCCTCCCCTTACACCCACACCATCCCTCCCAGTACCATACCTCCCCCTACACCTACGCCACCCGTCCTAGTACCATCCCTTCTCCTCCAACCCCCCCACCCCCCCTCCCAGTACCATCCCTCCTCCCCCTACACCCACACCATTTCTCCTCCTACACCCACACCATCCCTCCCAGTACCATCCTCCCACTACACCCACACCACCCCTCCCAGTACCATCCCTCCTCCCCCTACACCCACACCACCCCTCCCAGTATCATCCCCTCCTCCTACACCCACACCACCCCTCCCAGTACCATCCCTCCTCCTCCTACACACACACCATCCGTCCCATTACCATCCCTCCTCCCCCTACACCCACAACAACCCTCCCAGTACCATCCCTCCTCCCCCTACACCCACACCAACCCTCCCAGTACCATCCCTCCGCCTCCTACACCCACACCATTTCTCCCAGTACCATCCCTCCTCCTCCTAGACCCACACCATCCCTCCCATTACCATCCCTCCTCCCCCTACACACACACCACCCCTCTCAGTATCACCCCCTACTCCTCCTACACCCACAAAACCCCTCCCAGTACCATCCCTATTCCCCCTACACCCACATCAGCCCTCCCAGTACCATCCCTCCTCCTCCTACACCAACACCAACTCTCCCAGGAGCATCCCTCCTCCCACTACACCCACACCAACCCTCCCATTACCATCCCTCCTCAACAACACACCCCTCCCTTACACCCACACCATGCCTCCCAGTACCATCCCTCCTCTCCCTACACCCACACCCCCCCTCCCAGTACCATCCCTCCTCCTCCTACACCCACACCATCCCTCCCAGTACCATGCCTTCTCCTCCGTCACCCACACCAACCGTCCCAGTACCATCCCTCCTCCTCCAACACCCACACCATCCCTCCCAGTACCATCCCCTCCTACACCAACCATCCCCAGTACCATCCTCCTTCACCCACACCAACCCTCCCAGTACCATCCCCTCCTCCTACACAACCCCACCATCCCTCCCAGTACCATCCTTCCTCCTCCTACACCCACACCACCCCTCCCAGTACCATCCCTCCTCCTCCTACACCCACACCATCCCTCCTAGTAACATCCCTCCTCCTCCAACACCGCACCATCCCACCCAGTTCCATCCCTCCTCCTCCTACACCCTCACCACCCCTCCAAGTACCATGCCTCCTCCTCCTTCACCCACACCAACCCTCCCAGTACCGTCCCTCCTCCCCCTACACCCAAACCACCTCTCCTAGTACCATCAATCCTCCTCTTACACCCACACTACCATTCCCAGTACCATCCCTACTTCTCCTACACCCACACCAACCCTCCCAGTACCATCCCTCCTCGCCTACACCCACACCACCCTCCCAGTATCCCTCCCGCCTACACCCCTCCACCCCTTCAGACCATCCCCTCCTCCACACCACACCATCCCTCCCAGTACCATCCCTCCTCCTCCTTCACCCACACCAACCCTCCTAGTACTATCCATCCTCCTCCAACACCCACACCATCCCTCCCAGTACCATCCCTCCTCCTCCTATACCCACAAACCCCTCACAGTACCATCTTTCCTCTCCCTACACCCACACCACCCCTCCCAGTACCATCCCTCCTTCCCCTACACCCCACCCATACCATCCCTCCTCCTCCTACACCCCACCTCCCCAGTACCATCTTCCCTCCTCCAACTACACCCACACCAACCCTCCCAATACCATCCCTCCTCCTACACCCACACCACCCCTGCCAGTACCATCCCTCCTCCCTGGACACCCACACCATGCCTCCCAGTACCATACCTCCTCCCCCTACACCCACACCAACCCTCCCAGTACCATCCCTCCTCCCCCCACACCCACACCACCCCTTCCAGTACCATCCCTCCTCCTCCTACACCCATACCATCCCTCCCAGTACCATCCCACCTCCTCCTACACCCACACTATCCCTCCCAGTACCACCCCTCCTCCCCCTACACCACCCCTCCCAGTATCATCCCTCCTCCTCTTACACCCACACCACCATTCCCAGTACCATCCCTCCTCCTCCTACATCCACACCATCCCTCCCAGTACCATCCCTCCTACTCCTACATCCACACCACCCCTCCCAGTACCACCCCCGCCTGCTCCTACACCCATACCACCCCTCCCAGTACCATCCCTCCTCCCCCTACACCCACATCATCCCTCCCAGTACCATCCCTCCTCCTCCTACACCCACACCACCCCTCCCTGTACACCCACACCATGCCTCCCAGTACCATCCCTCCTCCCCCTACACCCACACCACCCCTCCCAGTACCATCCCTCCTCCTCCTACACCCACACCATCTCTCCCAGTACCATCCCTCCTCCTCCTTCACCCACACCATCCCTCCTAGATCCATCCCTCCTCCTCCTACACCCACACCACCCCTCCCAGTACCATCCCTCCTCTCCCTACACCCACACCACCCCTCCCAGTACCATCCCTCCTCCACCTACACCCAAACCAGCCCTCCCAGTACCATCAATCCTCCTCTTACACCCACACCACCATTCACAGTACCATCCCTCCTTCTCCTACACCCGCACCATCCCTCCCAGTACCATCCCTCCTCCTCCTACACCCTCACCATCCGTCCCAGTACCATCCCTCCTCCTCTTACACCCACACCATCCCTCCTCCCCCTACACCCACACCACCCCTCCCAGTACCATCCCTCCCATTACCATCCCGACCCAAATTAAAAAACGCCAGGGATAACGACCAAGGACTGAGGACAGCCATGAATGTAAATGTAGATCCGACCAGAACCAAAAATTCGAGTAAAGAACGTTCTGTGAGTTCTAAAACCGCAACTTTATAGGTTTTCTATGCAAACGCTCGTAGCATACGCAATACATTTTCAGATTTAGAGGAACTAGTGTTTACAGAAAATTATGATGTGATTGGCATAACAGAATCTTGGCTCAATACAGAAGATAGAGACTTTTTAACAGAGTATTCACTTCCCGGTTATGTAATGTTTGAGAACAGCCGAATAAATAAAAATGGAGGTGGCGTTATATTTTATATCAAAGAAAGTCTTAACCCGATCCTCTTGTCAAAACCTCAAATTGTGAACGTCGACACATCTTTTGTGCTAATAAAGAATAATAAAGGTACAAAAATAATACTTGCATTAATATACAGACCTGCAGCTCAATCAGTGCAAACTGACAGAGAAATTTACGAACAAATTGCAGATGTAAGTAACTCACAAGATTCTGTATTTGTTGGCAACTTTAATTTACCTGTGACCAAGTGGGGCGATACTCTTACTTCACACTCCGGACATGACTTGTATGCGAACTTGCAAGAGAGTTCACTCTATCAATTTGTTCGATCGCCGACCCGTGTTAATAACGTTCTTGACCTTGTACTTGCAACAAAAGAAGAATTAATAGAGAATTTGAATGTTGGTGATGAATTCAGTAACAGCGACCATCGTACAATAACTTTCACTTTAAAGTTTACTAGTAACGAACCAAATAGCAGCATCGCAATAGTCCCTAATTTCAAGAAAGCAAACTTTCATAAACTTAGAGCTATGTTTAAAGAAACTGATTGGAGCTTTTTAATTAACAATAACGACATAAATACATCGTGGGAATTATTCGAAACCACTTACCTAAAAGCAGTGCAGGACTGCATACCATCGAAAATACGGCGTACAGGCCATAATAATAAGCCCAAATGGTGGAATAAAGATATTTCAAACTGTCTGCTTGCTAAAAAAGTTTGCTAATGATAGATTAAAATCCTCACAAAATGACGAAGAACGGGTGAAATTTGTAGAGCTACGACGCAAAGCCAAAAAGTTAATTAAGCAAAGTAAAAAGACACCTGGAGTTACATGTTGCGAATCAAAGTAAAACAAACCTGAAAGAATTATATAGTTATATCAGAAAAAAAAAGTAGTTGTTGTTGTTGTTGTTGTTCCCTAAGCTGCCTGGCCGAACAGCCCCGAGTCCCTGAGAAAGGCCATGGCCACGATCGGGCTTTCCCACAGAGCTCTCATTGAGTGTAGATTGTGTTGTTGGCGTAAGTGGTTGTGTGAAATGCAGTCTTCTATGATGTGTTTAATGGTATGGGGTGCTGTGTTACATCCCGGGCAGGCGTCGACAACGGAGTCATCCAGTCTCTTCTGATAGCTCAGGAGAGCTGGATGGTGTCCGCATCTCAGCCTGGCCAGGTGGACTCTGTCCTCGCGAGGAAGGGAGGATTCGGAAGGATGGATTTCGGGAGGTCGTGCATGCAGCTGCGTGTTGTCTGTGAGTGAGTGGATGGATCGGTGAGAGATATGAGTATGGATGTGCTTCTGGAAGTTGGTTCGGGGTGGGCAGGGAGGGAGAGAGGACAATAATTGTGTGTGATACCGTGTGCTGGGTGTTGTTTTGATATTTCTTGGTGTCTGTGGGTGTGTTGCCATGTAGTTTAGTGGGTGGTCTTGGTTCGTGGAGGCTGCTGCCAGGAATTGAGTGCCTCTCATGTCCAGATGGTCTTTGACTTTGAGAATTTTGGTTTCTTGATGTAGGTGATCTGTGGGTGAAGTAGCTGTGCAGCCTGTAATGATCTTCAGGGCTTTGTTTTGAATAGTCTGTAAGGTCTTATGATGTGTTTCAGCTAGGTTAGAAGCCCAGGCTGGGCTTGCGTATTCCATCACTGAGCTTATGTATTGTTTATATACTGTGGTGGTAGTTTCTTTGTTGTGTCCAAATTTTGTGTGAGCAAGTGACCTGAGGGCGTTAAGTCTGGGTGTCAGTTTCTTTTTAATGTTTGTGGTGTGCTGTTTGAATGTCATATGAGTATCATATGTTACTCCTAGGATTTTGGGTGTGTGTATGTGTTAGGGGTGTGTTGTTTATGGTGAGTTGAGGGATGTATTCGTGTTCTCCTGTCCAACTTGTGAGCAGGGTTGCGGTGGATTTGGCTGGGGCTAGATTAAGTCTGTTGTAGTGCACCAACCATGTATGTTTGAGATAGGGTTGAAGGAGATCTGTTGCTCTTTTTGGGTCATGGTGTGTGCATGTGAGTGTTATGTCATCTGCATAGGAGGCTAAGTTTATTTGGGGCGTATTGGGTGTAGTTATATCGTGCATGTACAGATTGAAGAGTGCGGGCGATAGGACGGATCCTTGTGGGACTCCGTTTGGAAAGTTTCTGATTTTAGATGACTGACCGGCAAAAGATACGTGTGCACATCTGCCTGCTAGGAAGTTGGCCAGCCCACCTTTTTGTGTTGTTGTGCATGTTTGTGTTGTAGATTTTGTTTGTTAGGTTGTGGCGGGGGATGGCATCGAAGGCTTTACTAATGTCGAGTGTAGCTAATAGTGATCTGTGTGGTGGTCTAGCTGAGTTGATGCCGTCGAAAGCTCTTTGTGTAAGGTCTGTGAGAAGAGTGTTTGTGGAGTGCAGTGGCCTAAAGCCATGTTGTGTTGGAGCTAGGGTAGGTCAGGTGTAATTAGTTGTAATACTAGGCGTTCCATGACTTTGGAGGGGGAGCAAAGAAGTGTGATGGGGCGGTGCGAGGAGGGTAGCGTGGGGTCTTTGTGGGTTTGGGGAATGTGATGATGATACCATGCTTCCAAATGTCTGGTATTGTGTTGTGTGAATAGCTGTAGTTTGATATGTTAGTGAGTGCTTGTATGCCTTGTGGTCCCAGGTGTCTGAGGTGTATGTTGCTTATGTTGTCTAGGCCACAGGCGGGTGAGTGCTTGAGATTGTTGATGATATGCTTTGTCTGGTGATTGGTGAAGGGTGTATAGTCAGGGTCTGTGGGGAATTGTCTCTTACGTCGGATGACACGTCGGTCGTCTTTGTGAGGTTTTAGGTGGCTGACATGTGAAAAGTGATTGATGAGAGTGTTTGCTTGTTGTTTACATGAAGGAGTAGAGTCTGTTGTTGTGATTGCAGCATGTGATTGTGTTGTGTTGCTGTTGGAAAGTGTGATGCTGTTTAGTGTTTTGTAGAGTTTTTTTGGGGTTTGTTTTGTGATCAAGTGTTTGTAGGAAGTTATTCCAATTTAGTTTTTGTTGTTCTTGTATTTTATTGTTAGTTTGGGTGTTGAGTGCTTGAATTTGTTGTGTGATGTCTTGTGTGGGGTGCTGGGGAGTGTTTCAGTATGTCGCGTTGTCTGATGAGGTTTTGAATTTCTGGTGTGAAGTTGGGGTTGTGTCTTTTCCTGTTACCTCTTGGAATGTGTTTCTTGTCAGCGTTTTGGATCGTTTTATTGAGTATGTGTACAGCATTGTTGATGTTAATGATGGGTGTACTGTTTAGAGTTGTGAAGTGTTGTTCTGTCTCATTTGTGAATGCTTCCCAGTTAGCTCTTTTATAATTGGTGTATGTGTGTTTGTGGCTAGCTGGGGTGAGTCTGGTTTTGGTGGTGATAATGATCGGGAGGTGGTCAGAGCCTAAGGTTCTGACCACCCTCCAGGATGTTGTGGGGGCGAGTTCTGGGGAGCAAAAGGTGATGTCAGAGATGATGGGTTATAGAGGGCTTGGTGAGGAATATGGGTATGTTGATGGATGTCGTTAAGGATGATGAGGTTATCGGTTTGGTTTTGTAGTACCAGCCCTCTGTCTGTGTCGGGGTTGTCGACAAACCAGGCCGACGTCTTGGCGTTGAAGTCGCCACCCAGGATGTTGTGGGGTGTGGGGTGTTTGTGATGTGTTGTAAGTGTGGTCTGTATTCATTTGGTACTGTAGGGGATGTTTGGGGAGTGATGTATGTGTTTATGATGGTTATGTTGGAGTTGTTGCCAGTGCGTATTTTAATTGATTGTATTTCTGTTGTGTTATCATTTGGGGGGAGGAGGGATTTGGTTTGTACACTGGTTACTATGTATGATATTTCTTTGTGTACCAGGGTGATGAGTCCACCGCCCCCGCCGACAGCCCGGTCTTGTCTGATGGTGGTGAAATTATGAAATGTGGGTGTTTTTTGTGTTGTGCGGAGTTTTGTTTCTTGTAAGATGGCAATGTGTATGTTGTGTTGTTTGATGAAGTGTGAGAGTTCGTGTTTCTTTGTGTTGATGCCATCTATTTTCAGTTGAAGAATGTTAATGTTATGTGCACGATGTATGTTGGGTGCTGCTGCACGAGGATGGGGTGGGGGTGGGGGTGAGGGAGGGGCTGGGGGTTGGGATGGGTGAGGTGGGGGTGGGGATTGGGGAGCAGGAGATGGGGGTTGGAATGGATTAGGATGGGGTGTGGTGTGTTGAGTTGAGGATGGGGATGGTATGGGAAGGTTAGGTGGGTTAGGGAGGAGAGGTGGACGGGTTTTAAGGGGGGGAGTGGATGATATGGGAAGGTTAGGTGGGCTGGCGAGGAGAGGTGGACGGGTTTTAGGTGAGGGATTTGACTGGGAGAGGGAGGGGCATGAGGAACAGGTCCAGGTGTTTGTGTAGTGTTTCTTGGAGGCAAGTGTTGTGCAGGTGAAGTGGGTCCAGTTTCCCGCATGAATTGCAGAGAACTGAACCCTTAGTATGGCGACTCGAAGTGATGGGTTTTGAGCAAGTTGGACATATGTATGTGTACGTGGGTCCTGGGTTGCTCTCAATGTCTCCGGCTAGAAGAAGTCTTTGAGAAATGACAGCCGGAGAGTCATTTCTCGGTGTAGGAAAAACTGTGTGTGTGTGGTGTGAGAGGTGTGGAAATTCCCGGCGCGACCGAAGCCGCTCCAAGGACCCGTGCCCCCAGGGAGGGGGCAGGGGATGGTTGTGACGGTTTGGCTCCCGAAACTGCTCCCCGCGGCCGGCATCCGGTTTTCCTCCACTGGTCGTTGATTTTGTCTTCGGCCGTGGAGGGTCGGCATCCATCCGCGGTTGGCAGCCTCGGGAGGTGGCCCCACGGCGTAGACGCCGCCACATCAGGAGTAGTTACTTCAACTGTTGGACCGTTAGTCGATGAAAATGGAGAATACACCAAAGACGAAGTACAAAATTAATGAGTAATGCCCTCAATACCTTCTTTGCATCAGTTTCTACAACGGAAGACCTCAGTGATATCCCTACACCATCGCCGATTCAGATTGATAATTCAGATGTTCAAAGCAATATCACCGTTACAGAGAGAGAAGTATTGAATTGTTTAGATAAACTCAAGGTAAATAAAACGCCTGGACCTGATACAATCTTAGCTAGAGTCCTAAGGGAAGCTTTTGATGAGCTCTCTAAACCACTGACATTGCTATTCAATAAATCCTTGCAGTCTGGAACTATGCCTGATCAGTGGAAGCTAGCCAACGTAACACCGATATTAAAAAAAGGCAGCAAATCCCTGCCCCGTAATTATCGTCCAATTAGCTTAACCTCAGTTGTATGTAAAATGCTAGAAACACTCATAAGAGACAGACTTGTAAATCACTTAGAGGAAAATAACATACTTAAAGATACTCAACACGGCTTTCGTAAAAAACGTTCCTGTTTAACAAACCTCTTAGACTTCTTCCACGATATCCTCTACCTCTACTATGAGAGTAAGGGGTTGTACTGGGAGGGGTGATGTGGGTGTAGGAGGAGGAGGGATGGTACTGGGAGTGGTGGGGTGGGTGTAGGGGGAGGAGGGATGGTACTGGGAGTGGTGGTGTGGGTGTAGGAGGAGGGATGGTGTTGGTGTAGGGAGAGGAGGGATGGTGCTGGGAGTGGTGGTGTGAGTGTAGGGGGAGGAGGGGTGGTACTGGGAGGGGTGGTTTGGGTATAGGAGGAGGAGAGATGGTACTGGAAGGGGTGTAGTGGGTGTAGCCGGAGAAGGGATGGTACTGGGAGGGATGGAGTGGGTGTAGGGGGAGGAGGGATGGTACTGGGAGTGGTGGTATGGGTGTAGGGGGAGGAGGGATGGTACTGGGAGGGGTGGTGTGGGTGTATTGGGAGCGGTGGTGTGGGTGTAGGAGGAGGGCTGGTACTGGGAGGGGATGTGTGGGTGTAGGGGGAGGAGGGATGATACTGGGAGTGGTGGTGTGGGTATAGGGGAAGGAGGGGTGGTATGGGTGTAGGAGGAGGAGGAGTTGTACTGGGAGGGGTGGTGTGGATGTAGGAGGAGGAGGGATTGTACTGGGAGGGGTGGTCTGGGTGTAGGGGGAGGACGCCTGGTACTGGGAGGGGTGGTGTGGGTGTAGAAAGAGGAGGGATTGTACTGGGAGTGGTGCTGTGGGTGTAGGGGGAGCAGGGATGGTACTGGGAGGGGTAGTGTGGGAGTAGAGGGAGGAGGGGTTGTACTGGGAGGGGTGATGTGGGTGTAGGGGGAGGAGGGGCTGTACTGGGAGTGGTGGTGTGGGTGTAGGAAGAGGAGGGGTTGTACTGGGAGGGGTGGTGTGGGTGTAGGGGGAGGAGGGATGGTACTGGGAGGGGTGGTGTGGGTGTAGGGGGAGGAGGGATGGTACTGGTAGGGATGGTGTGGTTGTAGGAGGAGGGGTGGTGTGGGTGTAGGGGGAGGAGGGATGGTACTGGGAGGGGTGGTGTGGGTATAGGAGGAGGAGGGATGGTACTGGGAGGGGTAGTGTGGGTGTAGGGGGAGGAGGGATGGTACTGGGAGGAGTGGTGTGGGTGTAAGGGGAGGGGTGGTACTGGGATGGGTGATGTGGGTGTAGGAAGAGGGATGGTACTGGGAGGAATGGTGTGGGTGTAGGAGGAGGAGGGATGGTACTGGGAGGGGTGGTGTCGGTGTAGGAGGAGGGATGGTACTGGGATGGGTGGTGTGGATGTAGGAGGAGGAGGGATAGTACTGGGAGGGGTGGTGTGGGTGTAGGGAGAGGAGGGGTGGTGCAGGGAGGGGTGGTGTGGGTGTAGGAGGAGGAGGGATGGTAGTGTGAGGGGTGGTGGGTGTTGGGGGAGGAGGGTGGTACTGGGAGGGGTGGTGTGGGTGTAGGAGGAGGCGGGGTGGTACTGGGAGTGGTGGAGTGGGTGTAGGGTGAGGAGGGATGGTACTGGGAGGGGTGGTGTGGGTGTACGGGGAGGAGGGGTTGTACTGGAAGGGATGATGTGGGTGTAGGGGGAGGAGGGGCTGTACTGGGAGTGGTGGTGTGGGTGTAGGGGGAGGAGGGGCTGTACTGGGAGTGGTGGTGTGGGTGTAGGAAGAGGAGGGGTTGTACTGGGAGGGGTGGTGTGGGTGTAGGGGGAGGGATGGTACGAGGGGTGTGGTGGGTGTAGGGGGATTGGGTGGTAATGGGATGGATGGTGTGGGTGTAGGAGGAGGGATGGTACTGGGAGGGGTGGTTAGGTGTAGGGAGGAGGGATGGTAAGGGAGGGTGGTGTGGGTTAGGAGGAGGTGGTGTTGTATGGAGGAGGGATGGACTGGGAGGGGTGGTGTGGTGTAGGAGGAGGCGGGAGGTGTGGTACTGGGAGAGGTGGTGTGGGTGTGAGGGGAGAAGGGATTGTACTGGAGGATGGTGTGGGGTGTGGGAGGAGGGATGGTACTAGGAGGGATAGTGTGGGTGTAGGAGGAGGAGGGATGGTACTGGGAGTGGTGTGGGTGTAGGGGGAGGAGGGATGGTACTGGGAGGGGTTATTTGTGTGTAGCAGGAGGAGGGATGGTGTGGGTGTAGGAGGAGGATGGATGGTACTGGGAGGGGTGGCGTGGGTGTAGGAGGAGGAGGGATGGTACTGGGAGGGGTTGTGTGGGTGTAAAAGAAGGAGGGATGGTACTGGGAGGGGTGTAGTTGGTTTAGCGGGAGAAGGGATGGTACTGGGAGGGATGGTGGGGGGGGGGGGGGAGGAGGGGGGGTAGAGGGAGGGGTGGTGTGGGTTTAGGGGGTGGAGGAGGGATCGTACTGGGAGGGATGGGTGGGTGTAGGGGAGGAAGGATGGTACTGGGAGGGGGGGTGAGGGTGTAGGGGGAGGAGGAGTGGTGCTGGGAGGGGTGGTGTGGGTGTAGGAGGAGGAGGAGTGGTACTGGGAGGGGTGGTGTGGGTGTAGGAGGAGGAAGGATGGTACTGGGAGGGGTGGTGTGGGTGTAGGGAGAGGAGGGGATGGTACTGGTAAGGGTGGTGTGGGCCCAGGGGGAGGAGGGATGGTACTGGGAGGAGTGGTGTGGGTGTAGGGGGTGGAGGAGTGGTACTGGGTGGTGTGGTGTGGGTGTAGGAGGAGGAGGAGTGGTACTGGGAGGGGTGGTGTGGGTGTAGGAGGAGGAAGGATGTTACTGGGAGGGGTGGTGTGGGTATAGGGGGAGGAGGTGATGGTACAGGGAAGGGTGGTGTGGGTGTAGGGAGAGGAAGGATGGTAAATGGGAGGGGTGGTTATGGGTTGGTAGGGGGAGGAGGGATGGTACTGGGAGGGGTGGTGTGGGTGTATTGGGAGGGATGGTGTGGGTGTAGGAGGAGGGCTGGTACTGGGAGGGGTGGTGTGGGTGTAGGGGGAGGAGGGATGGTGATACTCGGAATGGTGGTGTGGGTGGAGGGGTGTAGGATGGAAGGAGGGTGGTGTGGGGTGTAGGAGGAGGAGGGAGGGTTGTACTGGGAGGGGTGGTTGTGGGTGTATGGGAGGAGGAGGGTGTGATACTGGGAGGTGGAGGTGTGGAGTGTTAGGGGAAAAGGAGGGGTGGTGTGGGTGATAGGAGGAGGAGGGGCTGTACTGGGAGGGGTGGTGTGGGGGTAGGAGGAGGACCGGGATTGTTACTGAGAAGGGGTGGTTGTGGGGTGTAGGGGTAGGACGCATGGTACTGGGAGGGAGGGTGGTGTGGGTTGTAGGAAGAGGAGGGATGGTACTGATAGGGGTGGTGTGGTTTGTAGGGGGCAGGCGGGGTGGTTAATGGGAGTGGTGCTGTGGGTGTAGGGGGAGGAGGGGATGGTAGTGGGAGGGGCAGTGTGGGAGTAGTGGGGAGGGGAGGGGGTTTGGTTCCTGGGAGGGGTGATGTGCGGTGTAGGGGGAGGAGTGGGCTGTACTGGGAGTGGTGGTGTGGGTGTAGGAAGAGGAGGGGTTGTACTGGGAGGGGTGGTGTGGGTGTAGGGGGAGGAGGGATGGTACTGGGAGGGGTGGTGTGGGTGTAGGAGGAGGAGGGATGGTACTGGGAAGAATGGTTTGTGGGTGTTTGTAGGAGAGGGGTGGTGTGGTTGTTTAGGGGGAGGAGGGATTGTCCTGGGAGGTTATGGTGTGGGTGTAAGAGGAGGATTGATGGTAATGGGAGGGGTGATGTGGGTGTAGGGAGAGGAGGGATGGTACTGGGAGGGGTTTGTGGGTATAGGAGGAGGAGGAGGGAGGGTACTGGGAGGGATGGTTGTGGGTGTGAGGAGGAGGGATGGTACTGGGAGGGGCGGTGAGGGTGTAGGTGAGGAGGGAAGGATGGGAGGGTGGTGGTGGGTGTGTAGGAGGAGGAGGGATGGTACTGGGAGGGATGGTGTGGGTGTAGGAGAAGTAGGGATGGTACTGGGTATGGTAGTGTGGGTGAAGGAGGAGGAGGCATGGTACTGGGAGGGATGGTGTGGGTGTAAGAGGAGGAGGGATGGTACTGGGAGGGATGGTATGGGTGTTGGAGGAGGAGGGATGGTACTGGGAGGGTTGGTGTGGGTGAAGGAGGAGGAGGCATGGTACTGGGAGGGAAGGTGTGGGTGTAGGAGGAGGAGGGATGGTACTGGGAGGGGTGGTGTGGGTGTAGGGGGAGGTGGGATGGTACTGGGAGGCATGGTGTGGGTGTACAGGGAGGTGTGGTGTGGTTGTAGGAGGAGGGATGGTACTGGGAGGGTTGGTGTGGGTGTAGTGGGAGGAGGGATGCTCCTGGGAGAGGTGGTGTTGGTGTAGGAGGAGGAGGAGGGATGGTACTGGGAGGGCTGATGTGGGTGTAGGGGGAATAGGGATGGTACTGGGAGGGGTTTTGTGGGTGTAGGAGGAGTAGGGGGTGATACTGAGAGGGGTGGTGTGTGTGTAGGGGGAGGAGGGATGGTAATGGGAGGGATGGTGTGGGTCTAGGAGGAGGAGGGATGGTACTGGGAGAAATGGTGTGGGTGTAGGAGGCGGAGGGATGGTACTGGGAGGGTTGGTTTGGGTGTAGGGTAGGAGGGATGTTACTGGGAGGGATGGGTTGGGTGTAGGGGGAGGAGGGATGGTACTGGGAGGGTTGTTGTGGGTGTAGGGGGAGGAGGGATGGGTAAGGGACGGAGGGTTGTCGTGTGTAGGAGGAGGAGGGATGGTACTGGGGGGGGTGGGGTGTGGGTTGTAGGGGGAGGAGGGATGGTCTGGGAGGGGGAGGTGGTGTGGGTGTAGTGGGGAGGGATGGTCCTGGAAGGGATGGTATGGGTTGAAGGAGGAGGAGGGAGTAATGGGAATGGTGGTTGGGGTGTAAGAAGGAGGAGGATAGCACTGGGAGGGGTGGTGTGGGTAGGGGGGAGGAGGGGTGGTACTGGAGGGATAGTGCGGGTGTATGGAGAAGGAGGGAGGTACTGGGAGGGACGGTGTGGGGGTGAAGGAGGATGGTACTGGAATGGGGTGGTGTGGGTATTATGGTGGGAGGAGGTTGGCACTGCGGAGGTTGTTGTGGGTGTAGGGAGAGGGTAGGATGGGTATGGGAAGGATGGTTTGGGTGTAGGGGGAGGAGGAGTACTGGGAGGGATGGGTTGGGGGTAGGGGGATGAGGGTGGTATGGAGCGCTTTTGTGGGTGTAGGGAGACGGAGGGTACGGGGAGGGATGGTGTGTGTGTAGGAGGAGGAGGGATGGTACGGGCGGGGGTGGTGTGGGTGGAGGAGGAGCGGATACTGGGAGGGGTGGTGTGGTGTAGGGTGAGGAGGGATTGGTACTGGGAGGGGTGGTGGTTTGTGGGTTGTAGTGGGAGGAGGGATGGGGTGGATGTAGGAGGAGGGGGGTGGTACTGGGAGGAGGTGGTGTGGGTGTAGGGGGATGAGGGATTGGTACTGGGGAGAGGGTTGGTGGGGGGGTTGAGAGGAGAAGGGATGGTACTAGGAGGGGTTGTGTAGGTGTAGGGGAGGTGTATGGTACTGGGCGGGTGGTGTGTGGGTGTAGGGGGAGGAGGGATGGAGGGAGGGGTGGTGGGGTTGGAGGAGGAGGGATGTGTATGGGAGGGTGGTGTGGGTGTAGGGGAGGAGGATGTACTGGGGGGATTGGGTGTGGTGTAGGGAGGAGGACTGGTGGGGTTTGTAGGGGGAGGGGGGTGGTACTGGGAGGGATGGTGTAGGTGTAGGAGGCCTGGAGGATGGTCCTGGGAGGGGTGGTGTGGGTGTATTTTTTGGGAGGAGGAGGGATGGTACTGGGAGGAGGATGGGGTGTGTAGGAGAGGGATGGTACTGGGAGGATGGGTAGGTGTAGAGGAGGAGGGATGGACTGTGAGGGGTGTTGTTGGTGTAGGAGGGGTGGAGGGAATGGTACTGGGAGGGGTGGTGTCGTTGGGTAGGAGGAGGAGGGGGTGGTTACTGGGAGGAGAGTGTGTGGGTGTGGGGGGAGGAGGGATGGTACTGGAGGGATGGTGTAAGGTGTACAAAGGAGTAAAAGGAAATCAAGAACAACAGATCTCGTGACCCTTCTAGGTTGCTTGTCTCCAAAAACACTGAGGATCAAGTGTCCAAACAGTGTTTAGAGAGTGGGTAAGGGAACATTGGAAAGGGAACTACTGCCCTGGAACTAATGTCCGTGGCAGGATTAGGAAGTTAACTAGTAGGGGACAGAGGGGTTAGTAACTGAGGGGGGGATAAAATAAAGTTATTCATTTACAAACGCAGGCAGTCGCGGGTTTGATGCGAGATATTTGTCAGGCGGAGGTTTAAAAATGAATCAACGGTGTGCAGTCATAACGTTTCGGGGAAGCACATTCCACACGTTGGACAACTCGATTGAAGAAGACAAATTCTTAGATTCGTGCGAGTTAAAGATGTACCAATAATTGCATACCGTTTCCCCGCGTGTAATTAGATTGGTCGATAGTGAAGTACTTACTACAGTTCATATGTCGATGCCTTTACTGATGATTTTGAAACAATTGAATTAAGTCGCCTCTTAACTTGCGCTGGGTTAAAGGAAATAGATTTTAATTCTCAAAGCGCCTTCGGATTAGGGTTTTGTTTATTTAGCTGAGGGATTCATTTGGTAACTCTACGGTTGAAACTGTCTAGCTTGGGTTTAAAATCTTTTTGGTATCAGGGCACCCCAGGATTGAGCCAGTATTCCAGAAGAGGGCGGACTAAGGAATTATAAAGGGTTATGGATAATTCTTGGATGTATGCTCAAATGACCGTGCCTTTATTAAAGGCCAATTATTGTTGTGCCTCTAACAATTCCTGAACATTGTTGACTTCGGTTTGTAGGTTAATCGAGATTGTTACTCCCAGATCGGTTTCTCTGTTACATTCTTAAGCTGAGTGCCATTCATCGAATAGTTTTAGTTTATCATTTAGTTATACCTAATGTCGTACTGTAATTATCCGCATTAAACTCATTTTGCCAAAAATTTGGGCCCAAATGCAAGTTATTCTAGATTGTGGGAATCATCGTCAACTGTTCTTGTGAGGATACGATATTGCAATTTTTGTATCGCAGCAAATTTTGAGATTGTACAGTGAGACCCTAATCTAGTAGTTGATGTAAATTGAGAAAAAGAGAATTGGTCCTAGTACCGATCCCTGGGTACCCGCTACGTTACATGGTCCCATTTGTGCCTTACCGTTTATGACGACTCTTTGCTTCTGCGCTGAGCCAATTTTCTTACATTCAACACACCGTATTGTATTCCATGCGCTTTTATTTTAGCCAGTAAAGTTTGGTGTGGGAACTTGGGACAGGCCTTTTGAAATCAGGTATATAATATCTACAGCTTTACTCACAATCGTAGAGTGGGAGATCGTGGAAGAAGGAAGTCTAAGAGGTTTGTTAAACAGGAAACGTTTGTACGAACCGTGGAGTATCTTAAGTATGTATTTTCCTCTAAAGTGATTTACGGTCTGGCTGTATGCAACGTTTCTGCATTTACATACAAACTGAGGTAAGCTAATTGACGAATAGTTAGATGAGGGATTTGCTGCTTTTTGAATACGGTGTTACCGTGGGCTAGCTTCCACTGATCGGGCATAGTTCCACTGTCGGGCATGGTAGGAGTAGGAGGGGTCGGGTACTGGGAAGAACTGGTGTGGGGTCAGGGGAGGGAGGGATGGTACTGGAGAGGGTGTGTTCGGGTGTAGCAGGAGGAGGGATGGTGTGGGAATAGGGGGAGGATGGATAGTACTGGGAGGGGTGGCGAGGGTGTAGAAGGAGGAGGGAATGGTACTGGGAGGTGGTGGTGTGGGTGTAAAGGGAGAGGAGGGGTGGTACTGGGAGGGGTCGTTTGGGTGTAGGAGGAGGAGGGAAGGTACTGGGAGGGGTGTAGTGGGTGTAGCGGGAGAAGGGATGGTACTGGGAGGGATGGTGTGGGTGTAGGTGGAGGAGGGATGGTACTGTGAGGGGTGGTGTGGGTGTAGGGGGAGGAAGGATGGTACTGGGAGTGATGGTATGAGTGTAGGGGGAGGAGGGATGGTACTGGGAGGGGTGGTGTGGGTGTAGGGGGAGGACGAGTGGTACTGGGTGGGGTGGTGTGGGTGTAGGAGGAGGAAGAGTGGTACTGGGAAGGGTGGTGTGGGTGTAGGAGGAGGAAGGATGGTACTGGGAGGGGTATTGTGGGTGTAGGGGGAGGAGGGGATGGTACTGGCAAAAGTGGTGTGGGTGTAGGGGGAGGAGGGATGGTACTGGGAGGGGTGGTGGGTGTAGGGGGAGGAGGGATGGTACTGGGAGGGGTGGTTTGGGTGTAGGAAGAGGAGGGATGGTACTGGGAGGGGTGTAGTGGGTGTAGCGTGAGAAGGGATGGTACTGGGAGGGATGGTGTGGGTGTAGGTGGAGGAGGGGTGGTGTGGGTGTAGGAGGAGGAGGGGTTGTTCTGGGAGGGGTGGTGTGGGTGTAGGGGGAGGAGGGATGGTACTGGGAGGGGTGCTGTGGGTGTAGGAAGAGGAGGGATGGTACTGGGAGGGGTGTAGTGGGAGTAGCGTGAGAAGGGATGGTACTGGGAGGGATGGTGTGGGTGTAGGTGGAGGAGGGGTGGTGTGGGTGTAGGAGGAGGAGGGGTTGTTCTGGGAGGGGTGGTGTGGGTGTAGGGGGAGGAGGGATGGTACTGGGAGGGGTGCTGTGGGTGTAGGAGGAGGAGGGATTGTTCTTGGAGGGGTGGTGTGGGTGTAGGGGGAGGAGATGGTACTGGGAGGGGTGGTGTGGGGTAAGAGGAGGGATGTACTGGGAGTGGATGCTGGGTTGTAGTGGTAGGTGGTATGGTACTGGGAGGAATGGTGTGCGTGTAGGAGGAGGAGGGATTGTAAGGGGAGGTGGTGTGGGTGTAGAGGAGGAGGGATAGTACTGGGAGGGGTGGTGTGGGTGAGGGGGAGGAGGGGTGGTACTGGGATGGATAGTGCGGTGTTGTAGGAGGAGGAGGTGGTACTGGGAGGGACGGTGTGGGGTGAAGGAGGATGGTACTGGAGGGTGGTGTGGGTATGGGTGGAGGAGGGTTGGTACTGGGAGGTTGGTGTGGTGTAGGGAGAGGAGGGATGGTACTGGGAGGATGGTTTGGGTGTAGTGGGAGGAGGGATGTACTGGGAGGGATGGGTGGGTGTAGGGGAGGAGGGATGGTACTGGGAGCGTGGTGTGGGTGTAGGGGGAGGAGGAGGGATGGTACTGGGAGGATGTGGTGTGCGTAGGAGGAGGGTGGTGGTACTGGGAGGGGTGGTGTGGGTGTAGGAGGAGCGGTGGGTGATACTGGGAGGGGTGGATGTGGGTGTAGGGTGAGGAGGGATGGTAATGGGAGGGGGTGGTGGGGTGTAGTGGGAAAAGGGATGGTGTGGGGTAGGAGGAGGGGGTGGTACTGGGAGAGGTGGTGTGGTGTAGGGGGAGGAGGGATGGTACTGGGAGGGATGGTGGGGGGGGTGGAGGAGAAGGGATGGTTCTAGGAGGGGTGGTGTAGGTAGGGGGAGGTATGGTACTGGGAGGGATGGTGTGGGTGTAGGGGGAGGGATGGTACTGGGAGGGGTGGTGGGGGGTTGGAGGAGGGATGCACTGGGAGGGGTGGTGTGGGTGTAGGGGAGGAGGGATGTTGGGAATGGTGTGGGTGTAGGAGGAGGAATGGTGTGGGTGTAGGGGGATTGGGGGTGGTACTGGGAGGGATGGTGTAGGTGTAGGAGGAGGATGGATGGTACTGGGAGGGGTGGTGTGGGTGTAGGAGGAGGAGGGATGGTACTGGGAGGAGTGGTGTGGGTATAGGAGGAGGGATGGTACTGGGAGTGATGTTGTAGGTGTAGGAGGAGGAGGGATGGTACTGTGAGGGGTGGTGTTGGTGTAGGAGGTGGAGGGATGGTACTTGGAGGGGTGGTGTTGGTGTAGGAGGAGGAGGAGGGTTGGTCCTGGGAGGGGTGGTGTGGGTGTGGGGGGAGGAGGGATGTTACTGGGAGGGATGGTTTAGGTGTAGGAGTAGGAGGGGTGGTACTGGGAAGAATGGTGTTGGTGTAGGGGGAGGAGGGATGGTACTGGGAGAGTTTGTTCGGGTGTAGCAGGAGGAGGGATGGTGTGGGTGTAGGGGGAGGATGGATAGTACTGGGAGGGGTGGCGTGGGTGTAGAAGGAGGAGGGATGGTACTGGGAGGGGTGGTGTGGGTGTAAAGGGAGGAGGGGTGGTACTGGGAGGGTGGTTTGGGTGTAGGAGGAGGAGGGATGGTACTGGGAGGGGTGTAGTGGGTGTAGCGGGAGAAGGGATGGTACTAGGAGGGATGGTGTGGGTGTAGGTGGAGGAGGGATGGTACTGTGAGGGGTGGTGTGGGTGTAGGGGGAGGAGGGATGGTACTGGGAGGGATGGTATGAGTGTAGGGGGAGGAGGGATGGTACGGGGAGGGGTGGTGTGGGTGTAGGGGGAGGACGAGTGGTACTGGGGGGGTGTGTGTGTAGGAGGAGGAGGAAGAGTGGTACTGGGAAGGGTGGTGTGGGTGTAGGAGGAGGAAGGATGGTACTGGGAGGGGTATTGTGGGTGTAGGGGGAGGAGGGGATGGTTCTGGCAAAAGTGGTGTGGGTGTAGGGGGAGGAGGGTGGTACTGGGAGGGGTGGTGGGTGTAGGGGGAGGAGGGATGGTACGGGGAGGGGTGGTTTGGGTGTAGGAGGAGGAGGGATGGTACTGGGAGGGGTGTAGCGGGAGAGGGGATGGTACTGGGAGGGATGGTGTGGGTGTAAGAGGAGGGATGGTGTGGGTGTAGGAGGAGGGATGGTACTGGGAGGGGTGGTGTGGGTGTAGGAGGAGGGATGGTACTGGGAGGGAAAGTGTAGGTGTAGGAGGAGGAGGATGGTACTGTGAGGTGTGTGGGGGTGTAGGAGGTGGAGGGATGGTACTGGGAGCGGTGGTGTGTGGGTGTAGGAAGAGGAGGAGGGTTGGTACTGGAGGGGTGGTGTGTGGGGGGAGGAGGGATGTTACTAGGAGGGATGGTGTGGGTGTAGGAGGAGGAGGGGTGGTACTGGGAAGGATGGTGTTGGTGTAGGGGGAGGAGGGATGGTACTGGGAGGGGTTATTTGTGTGTAGCAGGAGGAGAGATGGTGTGGGTGTAGGAGGAGGATGGAATGGTACTGGGAGGGGTGGCGTGGGTGTAGGTGGAGGAGGGATGGTACTGGGAGGGGTGGTGTGGGTGTAAAAGAAGAGGCGTGGTACTGGGAGGGGTGGTTTGAGTGTAGGAGGAGGAGGGATGGTACTGGGAGGGGTGTAGTGGGTGCAGCGGGAGAAGGGATGGTACTGGGAAGTATGGTGTGGGTGTTGGGGGAGGAGGGATGGTACTGGGAGGGGTGGTGTGGGTGTGGTGGGAGGAGGTATGGTACTGGGAGGGATGGTCTGAGTGTAGGGGGAGGAGGGATGGTACTGGGAGTGGTGGTGTGGGTGTAGGGGGAGGACAAGTGGTACTGGGAGGGGTGGGTAGGTGTAAGAGGAGGAGGAGTGGTACTGGGATGGGTTTGTGGGTGTAGGACAGGAAGGATGGTACTGGGAGGGGTGGTGTGGGGTGTAGGGGGAGGAGGGGATGGTACTGGGAAGGGTGGTGTGGGTGTAGGGGGAGGAGGGATGGTACTGGGAGGAGTGGTGTGGGTGTAGGGGGAGGAGGGATGGTACAGGAAGGAGTGGTGTCGGTGTATTGGGTAGGACGGATGGTACTGGGAGGGTGGTGTGGGTGTAGGAAGGGGGTGTACTGGGAGGGGTGTGATGGGTGTAGGGGGAAGAGAGTTGGTACTGGGAGTGGTGGTGTGCGTGTAGGAGAAGGAGGGATGATGTGGGTGTAGGAGGAGGAGGGGTTGTACTTGGAGGGGTGGTGTAGGTGTAGGAGGAGGAGGGATAGTACTGGGAGGGGTGGTGTGGGTGTAGTGGGAGGAGGGTTGTACTGGGAGGGGTGGTGAGGGTTGTGGGGGGGGGGGGGTGGTACTGGGAGAGGTGGGTTGGGTGTAGGGGGAGGAGGGATTGTACTGGGAGGGATGGTGTGGGTGTAGGGGGAGGAGGGGTGGTACTGGGAGGGGTGGTGTGGATGTAGGAGGAGGAGGGATGGTACTGGGAGGGGTGGTGTGGGTGTAGGGAGAGGAGGGGTGGTGTGGATGTAGGAGGAGGAGGGATGGTAGTGTGAGGGGTGGTGTTGGTGGTACTGAGAGGGGTGGTGTGGGTATAGGAGGAGGAGGGATGGTACTGGGAGTGGTGGTGTTTGTGTAGGAGGAAGGATGGTACTGGGAGTGGTGGTGTGGGTGTAGGGGTAGGAGGGATGGTACTGGGAGGTGTGGTGTGGGTGTAGGAGGAGGTATGGTACTGGGAAGGGTGGTGTGGGTGTAGGAGGAGGGATGGTACTTGGAGGGGTGGTGTGGGTGTAGCAAAAGGGATGGTACTGGGAGTGGTGATGTGGGTGTAGGGGTAGGAAGGATGGTACTGGGAGGGGTGGTGTGGGTGTAGGAGGAGGGATGGTACTGGGAGGGGTGGTGTGGGTGTAGGGGGAGGAGGGATGGTACTGGGAGGGGTGGTGTGGGTATAGGAGGATGAGGGGTGGTACTGGGAGAGGTGGTGTGGGTCTAAGAGGAAGGATGGTACTGGGAAGGGTGGTGTGGGTGTAGGGGGACGAAGGATGGTACTGGGAGGGGTGGTGTGGGTGTAGGAGGAGGAGGGAGGGTACTGGGAGGGGTGGTGTGGGTGTATGGTAGGAGGTGCGGTACTGGGAGGGGTGGTGTGGGTGTAGGAGGAGGAGGAGTGGTACTGGGAGGGGTGGTGTGGGTGTAGGAGGAGGGATGGTACTGGGAGGCGTGGTGTGGGTGTAGGGGGAGGACAGATGGTACTGGGAGGGGTGGTGTGGGTGTAGGAGGAGGGATGGTACTGGGAGTGGTGGTGTGGATGTAGGGGGAGGAGGGATGGTACTGGGAGGGGTGGTGTGGGTGTAGGAGGAGGGATGGTACTGGGAGGGATGGTGTGGGTGTAGGGAGAGGAGGGATGGTGCTGGGATGGGTGGTGTGAGTGTAGGGGGAGGAGGGATGGTACTGGGAGGGGTGGTGTGGGTGTAGGAGGAGGAGGGATTGTACTTGGAGGGGTGGTGTGGGTGTAGGGGGAGGAGAGATGGTACTGGGAGGGGTGGTGTGGGAGTAAGAGGAGGGATGGTACTGGGAGTGGATGTGTGGGTGTAGGGGGAGGAGGTATGGTACTGGGAGGAATGGTGTGGGTGTAGGTGGAGGAGGGGTGGTGTGGGTGTAGGAGGAGGAGGGGTTGTTCTGGGAGGGGTGGTGTGGGTGTAGGGGGAGGAGGGATGGTACTGGGAGGGGTGCTGTGGGTGTAGGAGGAGGAGGGATTGTACTTGGAGGGGTGGTGTGGGTGTAGGGGGAGGAGAGATGGTACTGGGAGGGGTGGTGTGGGAGTAAGAGGAGGGATGGTACTGGGAGTGGATGTGTGGGTGTAGGGGGAGGAGGTATGGTACTGGGAGGAATGGTGTGGGTGTAGGAGGAGGAGGGATTGTAAGGGGAATGGTGGTGTGGGTGTAAGAGGAGGAGGGATAGTACTGGGAGGGGTGGTGTGGGTATAGGGGGAGGAGGGGTGGTACTGGGATGGATAGTGCGGGTGTAGGAGGAGGAGGGATGGTACTGGGAGGGACGGTGTGGGTGAAGGAGGATGGTACTGGAATGGGTGGTGTGGGTATGGGTGGAGGAGGGTTGGTACTGGGAGGTTGGTGTGGGTGTAGGGAGAGGAGGGATGGTACTGGGAAGGATGGTTTGGGTGTAGGGGGAGGAGGGATGTTACTGGGAGGGATGGGTTGGGTGTAGGGGGAGGAGGGATGGTACTGGGAGCGTTGTTGTGGGTGTAGGGGGAGGAGGGATGGTACTGGGAGGGATGGTGTGTGCGTAGGAGGAGGAGGGATGGTACTGGGAGGGGTGGTGTGGGTGTAGGAGGAGCGGTGATACTGGGAGGGGTGGTGTGGGTGTAGGGTGAGGAGGGATGGTAATGGGAGGGGTGGTGTGGGTGTAGTGGGAAAAGGGATGGTGTGGGTGTAGGAGGAGGGGGTGGTACTGGGAGGGGTGGTGTGGGTGTAGGGGGAGGAGGGATGGTACTGGGAGGGGTGGTGGGGGGGTTGGAGGAGAAGGGATGGTACTAGGAGGGGTGGTGTAGGTGTAGGGGGAGGTATGGTACTGGGAGGGATGGTGTGGGTGTAGGGGGAGGAGGGATGGTACTGGGAGGGGTGGTGGGGGGTTGGAGGAGGAGGGATGGTACTGGGAGGGGTGGTGTGAGCGTAGGGGGAGGAGGGATGGTACTGGGAGGGATGGTGTGGGTGTAGGAGGAGGAATGGTGTGGGTGTAGGGGGATTGGGGGTGGTACTGGGAGGGATGGTGTAGGTATAGGAGGAGGAGGGATGGTACTGGGAGTGGTGGTGTGGGTGTAGGAGGAGGAGGGATGGTACTGGGAGGAGTGGTGTGGGTATAGGAGGAGGGATGGTACTGGGAGTGATGTTGTAGGTGTAGGAGGAGGAGGGATGGTACTGTTAGGGGTGGTGTGGGTGTAGGAGGCGGAGGGATGGTACTGGGAGGGGTGGTGTGGGTGTAGGAGGAGGAGGAGGGTTGGTACTGGGAGGGGTGGTGTGGGTGTGAGGGGAGGAGGGATGTTACTGGGAGGGATGGTGTGGGTGTAGGAGTAGGAGGGGTGGTACTGGGAAGAATGGTGTTGGTGTAGGGGGAGGAGGGATGGTACTGGGAGAGTTTGTTCGGGTGTAGCAGGAGGAGGGATGGTGTGGGTGTAGGGGGAGGATGGATAGTACTGGGAGGGGTGGCGTGGGTGTAGAAGGAGGAGGGATGGTACTGGGAGGGGTGGTGTGGGTGTAAAGGGAGGAGGGGTGGTACTGGGAGGGGTCGTTTGGGTGTAGGAGGAGGAGGGATGGTACTGGGAGG
The DNA here is from genome assembly GCA_032716605.1 of Paralithodes platypus. NCBI lineage: Eukaryota > Metazoa > Arthropoda > Malacostraca > Decapoda > Lithodidae > Paralithodes > Paralithodes platypus. Next base: position 30,674,790 of record CM064580.1, read on the forward strand.
GGTGTAGTGGGTGTAGCGGGAGAAGGGATGGTACTAGGAGGGATGGTGTGGGTGTAGGTGGAGGAGGGATGGTACTGTGAGGGGTGGTGTGGGTGTAGGGGGAGGAGGGATGGTACTGGGAGGGATGGTGTGAGTGTAGGGGGAGGAGGGATGGTACTGGGAAGGGTGGTGTGGGTGTAGGGGGAGGAGAAGTGGTACTGGGGGGGGTGGTGTGGGTGTAGGAGGAGGAGGAGTGGTACTGGGAGGGGTGGTGTGGGTGTAGGAGGAGGAAGGATGGTACTGGGAGGGGTATTGTGGGTGTAGGGGGAGGAGGGGATGGTTCTGGCAAAAGTGGTGTGGGGGTAGGGGGTGGAGGGTGGTACTGGGAGGGGTGGTGGGTGTAGGGGGAGGAGGGATGGTAATGGGAGGGGAGGTTTGGGTGTAGGAGGAGGAGGGATGGTACTGGGAGGGGTGTAGTGGGTGTAGCGGGAGAAGGGATGGTACTGGAAGGGATGGTGTGGGTGTAGGTGGAGGAGGGATGGTGTGGGTGTAGGAGGAGGAGGGATGGTACTGGGAGGGGTGGTGTGGGTGTAGGAGGAGGGATGGTACTGGGAGGGAAAGTGTAGGTGTAGGAGGAGGAGGGATGGTACTGTGAGGTGTGGTGTGGGTGTAGGAGGTGGAGGGATGGTACTGGGAGCGGTGGTGTGGGTGTAGGAAGAGGAGGAGGGTTGGTACTGGGAGGGGTGGTGTGGGTGTGGGGGGAGGAGGGATGTTACTAGGAGGGATGGTGTGGGTGTAGGAGGAGGAGGGGTGGTACTGGAAAGGATGGTGTTGGTGTAGGGGGAGGAGGGATGGTACTGGGAGGGGTTATTTGTGTGTAGCAGGAGGAGGGATGGTGTGGGTGTAGGAGGAGGATGGAATGGTACTGGGAGGGGTGGCGTGGGTGTAGGTGGAGGAGGGATGGTACTGGGAGGGGTGGTGTGGGTGTAAAAGAAGAGGCGTGGTACTGGGAGGGGTGGTTTGAGTGTAGGAGGAGGAGGGATGGTACTGGGAGGGGTGTAGTGGGTGCAGCGGGAGAAGGGATGGTACTGGGAAGTATGGTGTGGGTGTAGGGGGAGGAGGGATGGTACTGGGAGGGGTGGTGTGGGTGTAGTGGGAGGAGGGATGGTACTGGGAGGGATGGTGTGAGTGTAGGGGGAGGAGGGATGGTACTGGGAGTGGTGGTGTGGGTGTAGGGGGAGGAGAAGTGGTACTGGGAGGGGTGGTGTAGGTGTAAGAGGAGGAGGAGTGGTACTGGGAGGGGTGGTGTGGGTGTAGGACGAGGAAGGATGGTACTGGGAGGGGTGGTGTGGGTGTAGGGGGAGGAGGGGATGGTACTGGGAAGGGTGGTGTGGGTGTAGGGGGAGGAGGGATGGTACTGGGAGGAGTGGTGTGGGTGTAGGGGGAGGAGGGATGGTACAGGAAGGGGTGGTGTCGGTGTATTGGGTAGGACGGATGGTACTGGGAGGGGTGGTGTGGGTGTATGAGAAGGGGTTGTACTGGGAGGGGTGGTGTGGGTGTAGGGGGAAGAGAGTTGGTACTGGGAGTGGTGGTGTGCGTGTAGGAGAAGGAGGGATGATGTGGATGATGTGGGTGTAGGAGGAGGAGGGGTTGTACCGGGAGGGGTGGTGTAGGTGTAGGAGGAGGAGGGATTGTACTGGGAGGGGTGGTGTGGGTGTAGGGGGAGGAGGGATTGTACTGGGAGGGGTGGTGTGGGTGTAGGGGGAGGCGGGGTGGTACTGGGAGAGGTGGTTTGGGTGTAGAGGGAGGAGGGATTGTACTGGGAGGGGTGGTGTGGGTGTAGGGGGAGGAGGGATGGTACAAGGAGGGGTGGTGTGGATGTAGGAGGAGGAGGGATGGTACTCGGAGGGGTGGTGTGGGTGTAGGGAGAGGAGGGGTGGTGTGGGTGTAGGAGGAGGAGGGATGGTAGTGTGAGGGGTGGTGTGGGTGTAGGTGGAGGAGGGGTGGTACTGGGAGGGGTGGTGTGGGTATAGGAGGAGGAAGGATGGTACTGGGAGAGGTGGTGTTTGTGTAGGAGGAGGGATTGTACTGGGAGTGGTGGTGTAGGGGTAGGAGGGATGGTACTGGGAGGTGTGGTGTGGGTGTAGGAGGAGGTATGGTACTGGGAAGGGTGGTGTGGGTGTAGGAGGAGGGATGGTACTGGGAGGGGTGGTGTGGGTGTAGGAAGAGGGATGGTACTGGGAGTGGTGATGTGGGTGTAGGGGTAGGAAGGATGGTACTGGGAGGGGTGGTGTGGGTGTAGGAGGAGGGATGGTACTGGGAGGGGTGGTGTGGGTGTAGGGGGAGGAGGGATGGTACTGGGAGGGGTGGTGTGGGTATAGGAGGAGGAGGGGTGGTACTGGGAGAGGTGGTGTGGGTGTAGGAGGAGGGATGGTACTGGGAAGGGTGGTGTGGGTGTAGGGGGACGAAGGATGGTACTGGGAGGGGTGGTGTGGGTGTAGGAGGAGGAGGGAGGGTACTGGGAGGGGTGGTGTGGGTGTATGGGAGGAGGTGTGGTACTGGGAGGGGTGGTGTGGGTGTAGGAGGAGGAGGAGTGGTACTGGGAGGGGTGGTGTGGGTGTAGGAGGAGGGATGGTACTGGGAGGCGTGGTGTGGGTGTAGGGGGAGGACAGATGGTACTGGGAGGGGTGGTGTGGGTGTAGGAGGAGGGATGGTACTGGGAGTGGTGGTGTGGGTGTAGGGGGAGGAGGGATGGTACTGGGAAGGGTGGTGTGGGTGTAGGAGGAGGGATGGTACTGGGAGGGATGGTGTGGGTGTAGGGAGAGGAGGGATGGTGCTGGGAGGGGTGGTGTGAGTGTAGGGGGAGGAGGGGTGGTACTGGGAGGGGTGGTTTGGGTGTAGGAGGAGGAGGGATGGTACTGGGAGGGGTGTAGTGGGTGTAGCCAGAGAAGGGATGGTACTGGGAGGGATGGCGTGAGTGTAGGGGGAGGAGGGATGGTACTGGGAGGGGTAGTGTGGGTGTAGGGGGAAGAGGAGTGGTACTGGGTGGGGTGGTGTGGGTGTAGGAGGAGGAGGAGTGGTACTGGGAGGGGTCGTGTGGGTGTAGGAGGAGGAAGGATGGTACTGGGAGGGGTGGTGTGGGTGTAGGGGGAGTAGGGGATGGTACTGGGAAGGGTGGTTTGGGTGTAGGGGGAGGAGGGATGGTACTGGGAGGGGTGGTGTGGGTGAAGGGGGAGGAGGGATGGTACTGGGAGGGGTGGTGTGGGTGTATTGGGAGGAGGGATGGTACTGGCTGGTGTAGTGTGGGTGTAGGGAAGAGGAGGGGGTTGTAGGAGGAGGGGTGGTGTGGGTGTAGGGTGAGGAGGGATGGTACTGGGAGGGGTGGTGTTGGTATAGGAGGAGGAGGGATGGTACTGGGAGTGGTGATGTGGGTGTAGCGGGAGGAGGGATGGTACTGGGAGGAGTGGTGTGGTTGTAAGAGGAGGGGTGGTACTGGGAGGGGTGATGTGGGTGTAGGAAGAGGGATGGTACTGGGAGGGATGGTGTGGGTGTAGGAGGAGGAGGGATGGTACTGGGAGGGGTTGTGTGGGTGTAGGAGGAGGGATGTTAATGGGAGGGGTGGTGTGGATGTAGGAGGAGGAGGGGTGGTACTGGGAGGGATGGTGTGGGTGTAGGGGGAGGAGGGGTGGTACTGGGAGGGGTGCTGTGGATGTAGGAGGAGGAGGGAGGGGTGGTGTGGGTGTAGGGAGACGAGGGGTGGTGCTGGGAGGGGTGGTGTGGGTGTAGGAGGAGGAGGGATGGTAGTGTGAGGGGTGGTGTGGGTGTAGGGGGAGGGATGGTACTGGGAGTGGTGGTGTGGGTGTAGGGGTAGGAGGGATGGTACTGGGAGGGGTGGTGTGGGTGTAGGAGGAGGTATGGTACTGGGAGGGGTGGTGTGGGTGTAGGAGGAGGGATGGTACTTGGAGGGGTGGTTTGGGTGTTGGAAGAGGGATGGTACTGGGAGTGGTGATGTGGTGTAGGGGGAGGAAGGATGGTACTGGGAGGGGTGGTGTGGGTGTAGGAGGAGGGATGGTACTGGGAGGGGTGGTGTGGGTGTAGGGGGAGGAGGGATGGTACTGGAAGGGGTGGTGTGGGTATAGGAGGAGGAGGGGTGGTACTGGAAGAGGTGGTGTGGGTGTAGGAGGAGGGATGGTACTGGGAAGGGTGGTGTGGGTGTAGGGGGACGAAGGATGGTACTGGGAGGGGTGGTGTGGGTGTAGGAGGAGGAAGGAGGGCACTGGGAGGGATGGTGTGGGTGTATGGGAGGAGGTGTGGTACTGGGAGGGGTGGTGTGGGTGTAGGAGGAGGAGTACAAAGGAAATCAAGCAACAACAGATCTAGTGACCCTTCTAGGTTGCTTGTCCTCCAAAACACTGAGGATCAAGTGTCCAAACAGTGGTTTAGAGTGGGTAAGGGAACATTGGAAAGGGAACTACTGCCCTGCCACTAACGTGGCAGGACTAGGAAGTTAGTAGGGGACATATGGGTTAGTAACTGAGGGGAGGATAAAGTTATTCATTTACAAACGCAGTCAGTCGCGGGTTTGATGCGAGATATTTGTCTAGGCGGAATTTAAATGAATCAACGGTGCTGCAGTCTATAACGTCTCGGGGAAGCCCATTCCACAAGTTGACAACTCGATTGAAGAAGAAATTCTTAGATTCGTGCGAGTTAAAAGATTTACCAATAATTTTGCAACCGTTTCCCCGCGTGTAATTAGATTGGTCGATAGTGAAGTACTTACTACAGTTCATATTGTCGATGCCTTTGATGATTTTGAACACTTGAATTAAGTCGCCTCTTAATCTGCGCTGGGTTAAAGGAAATAGATTTAATTCTCTAAGACGCTCTTCGTATGGTTTGTTCTTTAGGCTAGGTATCATTTTGGTAACTCTACGTTGAACTCGTTCTAGCTTGTTTATATCTTTTTGGTAATAAGGGCACCAGGATTGAACGCAGTATTCCAGAAGAGGGCGGGACTAAGGAATTGTAAAGGGTTAGGATAACTTCTTTGGATTTATGCTCAAATGACCTGCCTATAAAGCCAATTATTTTGTTTGCCTTCTTAACAACTTCTGAACATTGTTGACTCGGTTTTAGGTTACTCGATATTGTTACTCCCAGATCAGTTTCTCTGTTTACATTCTTAAGCTGAGTGCCATTCATCGAATAGTTTGCTTTCTCATTTAGGTATCCGACATGTAGTACTTTACATTTATCCGCATTGAAAACTCATTTGCCAAATTTGGGCCCAACATGACAATTTATCTAGATTGTGTTGCATATCGTCAACTTGTTCTTTTGAGAGTACGCTATTTGCAATTTTTGTATCGTCAGCAAATTTTGAGATTGTGCAGGTGAGACCCTCATCTATGTCGTTGATGTAAATTAGAAAGAGAATTGGTCCTAGTACCGATACCTGGGGTACCCCGCTACTTACATTGGTCCATTTAGATGCCTTACCGTTTATGACTACCCTTTGCTTTCTGTTGCTGAGCCAATTTTCTATCCATTTCAACACACCGTCTTGTATTCCATGCGCTTTTAGTTTTAGCAGTAAACGTTTGTGGGAACTTTGTCAAAGGCCTTTGAAAATCAAAGGTATATAATATCTACAGCTTTACTCTCATCGTAGAGGTTGAGGATATCGTGGAAGAAGTCTAAGAGGTTTGTTAAACAGGAACGTTTTTTACGAAAGCCGTGTTGAGTATCTTTAAGTATGTTATTTTCCTCCAAGTGATTTACGAGTCTGTCTCGTATGACCGTTTCTAGCATTTTACATACAACTGAGGTTAAGCTAATTGGACGATAGTTACTGGGTAGGGATTTGCTGCCTTTTGAATATCGGTGTTACGTTGGCTAGCTTCCACTGATCAGGCATAGTTCCAGACTGCAAGGATTTATTGAATAGTAATGTCAGTGGTTTGGAGAGCTCATTCTTAGCTTCCTTTAGAACTCTAGGCGAGATTGTATCAGGTCCTGGCGTTTTATTTACCTTGAGTTTATCTAAACAATTCAATACTTCTCTCTCTGTAACGGTGATATTGATTAGAACATCTGAATTATCAATCTGAATCGGCGATGGTGTAGGGATATCACTGAGGTCTTCTGTTGTAAAAACTGATGCAAAGAAGGTATTGAGGGCATTACTCATTTGTACTTCGTCTTTGGTGTATTCTCCTTTTTCATCGACTAACGGTCCAACAGTTGAAGTAACTACTTTTTTCTTTCTGATATAACTATAGAATTCTTTCGGGTTTGTTTTACTTTGATTCGCAATATGTAACTCTAAGGTCTTTTTACTTTGCTTAATTAACTTTTTGGCTTTGCGTCGTAGCTCTACAAATTTCACCCGTTCTTCGTCATTTGTGAGGATTTTAATCTATCATTAGCACATTTTTTAGCAAGCAGGCAGTTTGAAATATCTTTATTCCACCATTTGGGCTTATTATTATGGCATGGACGCCGTATTTTCGATGGTATGCAGTCTTGCACTGCTTTTAGGTAAGTGGTTTCGAATAACTTCCAAGATGTATTTATGTCGTTATTGTTAATTAAAAAGCTCCAGTCAGTTTCTTTAAACATAGCTCTAAGTTTATGGAAGTTTGCTTTCTTGAAATTAGGGACTTTTCGATGCTACTATTTGGTTCGTTACTAGTAAACTTTAAAGTGAAAGTTATCGTACGATGGTCGCTGTTACTGAATTCATCACCAACATTCAAATTCTCTATCAATTCTTCTTTTGTTGCAAGTACAATGTCAAGAACGTTATTACCACAGGTCGGCATTCGAACAAATTGATAAAGCGAACTCTCTTGCAAGTTCGTATACAAGTCATGTCCGGAGTGTGAAGTAAGAGTATCGCCCCACTTGGTCACAGGTAAATTAAAGTCGCCAAAAATTACGGTATCTTGTGAGTTACTTACATCTGCAATTTGTTCGTAAATTTCTCGGTCAGTTTGCACTGATTGAGCTGGAGGTCTGTATATTAACGCAAGCTTTATTTTTGTACCTTTATTATTCTTTATTAGCACAAAAGATGTGTCGACGTTCACAATTTGAGGTTTTGACACGAGGGTCGGGTTAAGACTTTCTTTGATATAAAATAAAACGCCACCTCCATTTTTATTTATTCGGCTGTTCTCAAACATTACATAACCGGGAAGTGAATACTCTGCTAAAAAGTCTCTATCTTGTGTATTGAGCCAAGATTCTGTTATGCCAATCACATCATAATTTTCTGTAAACACTAGTTCCTCTAAATCTGAAAATTTATTGCGTATGCTACGAGCGTTTGCATAGAAAACCTTTAAAGTTGCGGTTTTAGAACTCGCAGATCGTTCTTTCATAGAATTTTTGGTTCTGGTCGGATCTACATTTACATTCATGGCTGTCCTCGGTCCTCGGTCGTTATCCCTGACGGTTTTGAATTTGGGTCGTGTTGGTGGAGCTTTATCCAAATTCGCGGTTCTTGACGGATTAGTATTTAATTCCTTTGTAGATTGCCGTCCTCGCTGTCTTCGGTCCTCCTTCCTGGTTGTCCTGTGCTGAGTCGATTTCTTCTCCGAAAATCCTTCACCGCATCGTTGAGAAGACGCCCAAAACGCGCTGCTCCCACCTGGTTCAGATGAACTCCATCATCCGAAAACAAATAGTCATCGTAGTAGAAATTGTCCCAGGTGTCGACGAATCCCACGTTCTCCTTCCTGCAGAGGTTTGCTAGACAACGATTTGTGCTGGTGGCTATGTTGTAAAATCGGCTCTCTACACCGAGCCGGGGGACGATTCCTGAGACGATGATCCTTGATGACTTCTCCTTAAACGACTTGATCAGCTGCTGGTACTTTAAAAGCAAATCTTCCGACCGGGTTCGCTGTATATCGTTGGATCCAACGTGGATGACGTACATTGTATTTGCAGGGGCCAGCTTTGATACTTCGTCAACTGCTGCAACTACGTCATCCACACCACCACCAGGGATACAAAAACGCTTCCTGGTCTTAGGTGCCCTGGCGCAAAACTCTGTGAGCTGACCACGTATCATCGAGTCTCCCACGAGCCGGACTTCTTCTATTTCCTCTTCGTCATCTGAGTCTGCGAATATCTGGAAACGGTTTTTGACACTCGGTAATCGGTATGTGTTTCCTGGTCTTGGGGCAAACGTTGTTCCTCACGACACGGAAGTTGTCTTGAGGGGGAAGAGAGTCGCTATTTGTATCTTGAGTATCGGAAACATCAGCTGAAATGGCTACTGTAGGCGTTGAATTGTTGGCATTTGACGTTGGGGCGTTGGTGGCTGCTGGAGTTGCGGTGACAATTGAAGTTTGTGGCACTCCAACGTTGAGTGTTACAAACTCTTGGAGTGATTCCAGCTTCATGGTGAGGACGTTTGATCGTGTTGTAGGCTTCATCTAATTTCACTGTAAAATTCTCTCGTTGCTGGCAGAGCCGGCAGACTTGAAGATCGATAGTAGCAAACATGGACTCACCAAACCTACCGGCGCAGTTCGCACAAGCGCGAGGCATGGTGACAGTCACTTTCTTCAGATCACTTCACTCACTTAAAAAACAATTCACTCACTTTACAACACTTCACTCACTTTAAAAACACTTCAATCACTTCAACCGAAAACAAATATGCTGAAATACGCAGAAATAGGATATCAGGGGTGATAGCCTAACCGAAAACAAAAATGTTGAGATACGCAGAATTAGGCTTCCAGGGGCGATAGCCTAACCAAAAGTTTTTTGGGTACTGGGAGGGGTGGTGTGGGTGTATGGAAGAAGGTGTGGTACTGGGAGGGGTGGTGTGGGTGTAGTAGGAGGAGGAGTGGTACTGGGAGGGGTGGTGTGAGTGTAGGAGGAGGGATGGTACTGGGAGGGGTGGTGTGGGTGTAGGGGGAGGACAGATGGTACTGGGAGGGGTGGTGTGGGTGTAGGAGGAGGGATGGTACTGGGAGTGGTGGTGTGGGTGTAGGGGGAGGAGGGATGGTACTGGGAGGGGTGATATGGATGTAGGAGGAGGGATGTTACTGGGAGGGATGGTGTGGTTGTAGGGAGAGGAGGGATGGTGCTGGGAGGGGTGGTGTGAGTGTAGGGGGAGGCGGGGTGTTACTGGGAGGGGTGGTGTGGGTGTAGGGGAATGAGGGTTGGCACTGGGAGGGATGGTGTGGGTTGGGCTCCTTCACGGGCATAGGATGAGAGCCTGGACATTCACCGATGAACACGGTGAAGCCCGTGAGGTCTTGTTCCAGCCTAGGAAGTAAGACAAGTGAAGCACGAGCTACAACCAGCCCTCGCTAACCTGCCATCGCAGACGCGCGGCTCTTGGCTCGAAGCAGTCCCATTTCTGAGGCTACTTTGCCTTTATGCTTCACTTTCTCACCTCCTCAACTCGGAGGTGGGATGGGGAAGGTATGGAATGGGTAAAGGCCGCGTCTCACACAGTACGGACACCGCTCGACAGCTGCCGACAGAGGGCGACTTGCACTTTTTCGCCGATTGTAATCGAATCACTGGATCACTGCACGATCCTCGCAGGCACACGATTGCTGTACAACAAACCCTCGACAGTCACTCAACACACACACGTCATACACGCCGGCAACACGACCGTTGTAGAATAAATCTCTGACCGGCGACGCTACTCACTCGGCTATCACACGTTCGTTCGTCATACATTTAAAGTACGTTAAGAGCACGATAATGCCGCCTTTGGTTGACAACCATACGTTTACAGCACAACAGACGCACGTACCTTGAACGATAAATACGACCATTGTACGTCACACACGATATTGACACGGCAAAGGAACCTCCCTATGTATATATATACTGTATATATATATATATTTATAAATAACACCCCGTTCTTAACATTAATCATCAATTACAAACCCCAATATACTTGAATAAAACTATAATAATAATAATAATACGCTGTAGTTAAGTAGTCAGTCGATAGGTGAATGCAGGCCCCACACACTACGAATGTATACCTATATCATTACACGATCTGGTATACACTGTCATGACTTTGATGCAGTATATATACTTGTAGATGTTTATGTTAACTATAGGCTACACACACACACACACACACACACACACACACGCACGCAGAGAGAGAGAGAGAGAGAGTGAGTGAGAGAGAACTACTCGCAGACATACAATACAGTATATAGACTAAAATAATACACACACACACAATATATATATATATAAACTAAATAATACACAACCAACCACGCAAACGCACACACGCACACAAACACACACACACAATATATATAAACTAAATAATACACAACCAAACACGCAAACTCACACACACACCAAACCACGCACACGCACACACACACACATACACACAATATATATAAACTAAATAATACACAACCAAACACGCAAACGCACACACACACACACTATATATACACTAAGTAATACGCAACCCAACACACACACACAATATATATATATAAACTAAATAATATATATCCAAACACGCAAACGCACACACGCACACACATGCACACACACACACATATACACACATAATATATAAACTAAATAATACGCAACCAACCACGCAAACGCACACACACACACACACAAACACACATACACACACACAATATATATAAACTAAATAATACACAACCAAACACGCAAACGCACACACACATACACACACACACACACAATATATATAAACTAAAAAATACACAACCAAACACGGAAACGCACACACACACACACGCACACACACATACACACCCAAACTACTCACACACATATAATATATAGACTAAAATCATACACAATCAACCATCGATCAGAGGATAACAATGAAGATATCCGCAGGATTCACATACGCTCGTTGCCCAACATATACACGATCAAATTTAACGGTTTTTTAACCGTTTTTTCTGCCGATTATCGGCCTGAATTTAGTGCAGCCACGATTTTTTGGCCGATCACCGCCGACCATTTCCTCGCCACTCGACCACCCCTCGCCTACCACGATACGAGGCAATCTTTTTACACGATCACAGACGATGTCAGACGATCACGGAAAAATTCAAATATTTTGAAAAAATCGGCTGTGGTCGGCGGCTAACGTACTGTGTGAGACGCGGCCTTTAAAGGAAGCGGTGATGTGGGTAGTTCGGGGAGTCGGTCGAGTAAGTGGGGTGCGGGTTGTGTGGTTTGTGAAAGGGTGTTATGGGTAAAGGCCGTGTCTCACACAGTACGGCCACCGCTCGACAGCTGCCGACAGAGGACGACTTGCACTTTTTCGCCGATTGTAATCGAATCACTGGATCACTGCACGATCCTCGCAGGCACACGATTGCTGTACAACAAACCCTCGACAGTCACTCAAAACACACACATCACACACACGTCACACACACATCATACACACCGGCAACACGGCCGTTGTAGAATAAATCGCTGACCGGCGACGCTACTCACTCGGCTATCACACGTTCGTCATACATTTAAATTACGTTAAAAGCACGATAATGCCGCTTTTGGTTGACAACCATACGTTTACAGCACAACAGACGCACATACGTTGAACTATAAATACGACTGTTGTAGGCCACACACGATATTGACACGGCAAAGGAACCACCCTATGTATATATATACTGTATATATATATATATATTTATAAATAACACCCCGTTCTTAACATTAATCATCAATTACAAACCCCAATATACTTGAATAAAACTATAATAATAATACGCTGTAGTTAAGTAGTCGATAGGTGAATGTATACCTATATCATTACACGATCTGGTATACACTGACTTTGATGCAGTATATCATTAGTTTACAAGTGGATGTATTTTGGTAAACTTGTAGATGTTTATGTTAACTATAGGCTACACACACACACACACACACGCACGCAGAGAGAGAGAGAGAGTGAGAGTGAGTGAGTGTGAGAGAACTACTCGCAGACATACAATACAGTATATAGACTAAAATAATACACACACACACACACAATATATATAAACTAAATAATACACAACCAACCACGCAAACGCACACACACACACACACGCACACACACACATACACACAATATATATACACTAAATAATACACAACCAAACACGCATACGCACACACACACACACAATATATATATATAACACTAAATAATACACAACCAACCACGCAAACGCACACACACACACACACAATTTATTTATAAACTAAATAATGCACAACCCAACACGCAAACGCACACACACACACACACACAATTTATATAAACTAAATAATACACAACCAACCACGCAAACGCACGCACACACACAATATATATAAACTAAATAATACACAACCAACTACGCAAACGCACACACGCACATGCATAAACACACACACAATATATATAAACTAAATAATACACAATCAACTACGCAAACGCACACACACACACACACACGCACGCACACACACACACAATAAATAAAAACTAAATAATACACAACCAAGCACGCAAACGCACACACGCATATGCACAAACACACACACAATATATATATAAACTAAATAATACACAACCAAACACGCAAACGCACACACACACACACGCATAAAACAACACACACACACACACACACAATATATATAAACTAAATAATACACAACCAAACACGGAAACGCGCACACACACACACACACACACACACACACAAACACACACACACAAACTACTCACACACATATAATATATAGACTAAAATCATACACAATCAACCATCGATCAGAGGATGACAATGAAGATATCCCAGGATTCACATACGCTCGTTGCACAACATATACACGGGCGTCACACGATCAAATTTAACGGTTTTTTAACCGTTTTTTCTGCCGATTATCGGCCAGAATTTAGTGCAGCCACTATTTTTTGGCCGATCACCGCCGACCATTTCCGCGCCACTCGACCACCCCTCGCCTACCACGATACGAGGCGATCTTTTTACACGATCACAGACGATGTCAGACAATCCCGGAAAAATTCAAATATTTTGAAAATATCGGCTGTGGTCGGCGCCTAACGTACTGTGTGAGACGCGGCCTTAAGCAAGGAGCAGTGTGGGCTGTGGGGGGGCAGCGTGGGCAAGAGAGGAGTATAGTGTTGGTGCGGGGAGAACAAAGTATCGATGAAAAACTTGGCTGAAAAGAAGAAATAAATAAAGGAGAACATGGACGAAGAGGAGGAAAGGAGAACTGAGTAGAAGAAGAGGATGGCTTGGTGTAAGAATAGAAAGGCTTGTTTTAAGAATAGGAAAAGGAGGTAGAAGAGGAAGTGCACCATAGGTGAGGTGAGGGTCGGGTGATCAATAGAAGGAAGAGTAGAGGAGGAAGGAAGGGGGTGAGAATGAAGAGCAGTGGGTTAGAAGACTAAAAATACATATCAGATTATGTTGGTCACTATTCTAGCAGATTTACTTGGAAGATAAAATGAATACGAGAAACAGGATTCATTAAATAATACAATTTAACTTAATTTTAACATTAAACTAACGAATATATGGTGAGGGGTGATTATGTTGTGAAAATATTGTGATGAAATCATATAGAAAGAAATAATAATTTAATAGTAGGACTATATGTAATTATATTTAATAGTAGGACTATATGTAATTATATTTTAATGAGAAAAACATCTATGTGTTCTATAATACACTAGCATACTTAGACTCATTTATTGTTCATAATTATCAATTAGTGGGCATACAAGGGTTGTAGCTCCACTACAAGACCTTGAAAATGGGTTCCACGACACTTGAGTCTACTTGATGGAGATAATGGTAAGTCAGGATTCCAGATTAGCGAAAGTGGTGGTGATCCTTCTTGGAGAGCTTTTAGTGTGCTTGTCAAAGATGATGTTGACAGCTGGGCACTGTGTTGATTGTCAGGTATATATATATATATATATATATATATATATATATATATATATATATATATATATATATATATACCTGCAAGAAAGACACTGCAGACAGGGTGTTGTGGAGGGTGGAGGTGAAGTCAGCCTCTCCGTGGGAACCTGCTGGAGGAACACACAGGATTTATGTTAACCAGAGGGGTAGGGCCGCTGGCATGAGGTCCTCTTGCAGTTTATTTTACTCAACTCAGTTCTGATTATACGTACACTCATAACACGTACCAAGTAGGCATTCATTTGAACCTGTATCAAACCTAACATAATAAGACATTTGCTATTTGATATCCCAAATGTGTCAGTGTAGTCTAAGAAGGATAACAATCGGTACGTACATACATATAATGGATTATGATTTTAAAGCTACGTTCAGCAATTTATGGTACACATTTTATTGAATAGCAGTGCCAACCTGATTAAATCATTTGCTATATTCCCTCTAAACACGCCAGTGATTTGTTCGCTTTACTAATAAGTGATAACTCGTAATAGGTTCATTTATCACGTACAAGTGAAACAGCTACTAATGCAGGCGACTGTACACATAGCAACACCTTTGAAAGCTAGCCTAGCCTAACCTAATAATACAAAGAAATACTATAACAAAGGAAGTCAAGCAACAACAGGTTTCGGGACCCCTTGAGGTTGCTTGCCCTCTAAATCACTGCTGTATAAAATGTTCACCAGTGGCTTAGAATGGGCAACGGACATTTGTAAATGGAAGTACTGCCCTAGGACTAATGTCCCTTACAGGATTAGGAGATGTTAGTAGGCAACAATTTGGGTTAATAAAGTAACACAGCTATATGTGATCCTTCGTGTATAGGCAGGTAAGGGAATTACATCTTAGTTAATTATTTATGCCTGAAGTAATCCTTAATGTAACCGAGGAAAAAGGAAAAAATAAGTTACTCATCTACAAATGCAGTCAGTCACGGGTTTAAGGCAAGGTGTTTGTCTAGGCGATATTTAAAGAAATCAACAGTGCTACGGTCTATAACATCTCGAGAAAGCCTATTCTACAACTTCACAACTCGATTGAAGAAGATATGTTTAGAATCATGTGAGTTAAAAGAATTAACAATTATTTTGCAACTACTTCCCCGCGAGTAATTTGATTGGTCGATTGTAACGTATTTATTACAGCTCATGTTATAGATGTTTTTGATCATTTTGAACACTTGAATTAGGTCGCCTCTTAATCAGCGTTAGGTCAAATGCAATAGATGGAATTCTCTAAAACGCTCCTCGTATGGTTTGTTTTTTAGACTAGGTATCATTTTGGTAACTCTACGTTCAGCTCAACTCGTTCCAGTTTGTCAATATATTATTGGTAGTAGGGGGACCAGGATTCAACCCAATATTTTGGTGTACTTTACTCCATCCTACTCCATATATTAATAGTTATTATTTTACAAATCAATATAAATTTAGGATAACGGATCCGTATGGTATGCAAGTAAAGTCAAACGGACGAGACAAGATGGTACCATACTGGTATGTATGGTCAAAATCAATGGTTAGCCGACAGTGTTGCTAATACGCTGTAATTCTAAGTAACTATCACTTCTCCTTGATAGTCCTCATGTACTTTTAATAACCCATGGCTAGTTGTATTTGTTTCATAAACGTTTTCGTAAAATTATTGATTTTGAATACAAATTGTCTGAAGTAGTTGCATTAAAAAAAACGTCTCTTGTTAAGCTATGCAGGCGTGTGTTTGACCTGACTGAGGTTGGGGTCAGAGGGGGAGGGTGGGAGGTCAGGGCTCGGAGGTGAAGCTGTGGCTGTGAAGATAAAAATTGTGGTGGGGGATGTAGTATATTGAAACTGTGGTAAGTAAGGAATGCTGTTTGTAAGGGCCTCGGAATATAAATATGTAGTTGCATTAGGGTAATATGCACCGGTAGTATGAACCGACGGAGAGTGGATCTACGGTAACACTAAGTCTGTTTGTTCTCAGTTGAACATGCTGTGAGTAAGAGTAATTTGAAATACCGGCATATAAGAAGTTAATTCATGTAGCTTTTGGAATGCGTTAGTGCTATGGCAATGCGAAGGTGTTCTGATTTAAGGTGACTTTAATAATGGTTTTAAAGAGTTAGATGTGTAATACATAAGGGTATAGGTAAGATCTACCATACCCATATGTATGGGTAGTATCTGACTTAGGAGATACTAGGGTACGAAGATTTTCAAATACATATTTTAAAAGTATGATCGTCGTATATGCAATGTGTCGAACTTCTATCAAGATGCTTCACTGTTGTAATGAATCTGAAATTAAGGGGTTATGCATGGAACACAAATTAAGTAGACGATTATTATGATGTCATGAATATGAGCTTATGTAGCATTGAAAGAGTATTTAATTTATGAATTTGGTACATTAAACTTTTGTTTACTTGTCTGGTAGTACATATTCTTTTGGATTTTTATATTTACATAAGAGAGTGAATTTATATATCTATCTATTTATTGCCGGACACCTTACTCCCCTTAATTAGGATGGCCAAACACAGAAGGCCCCCAAGTGGACCTATCCCCTGTAAGAGGGACAACCCATGCCAGTTTACTGAAGGACTTACAGAATTGACCACTCAATTTAGGACCCGTCCGACCCCGAGGCCCTCTATGTTTCTTGTTAGCACTATTTGTATACAGTGGTGTTCGGCTAATCCATCCACTAACCTGATTCACCCTTATATAAGCAGTACCGATTTGTATCAGGTTTACTCCCCTAGACAGGTTGCCGACCAAGACTGACGAGTCCCATCCACCCGGATTTTTATAAGGTTGTCTCGCCTAGATGGGTTGCCGATCAAGACTAACGAGTCTCATCCACCCGAGTGAATATATACTGTTGAATATATAATATACAGCAAATGGACGCCTTCTGTGAACAAATATACGGTAACTACTGGTTGTGAATGGTATAATTGTTGTAGAAAATGTACTTTAATGTGGTTATTCTATAGAAAGCAAAGGGTACAGAGGTAAACGTTGTGTCGAGGGATATGTTTCAGGTAATTGTGTCCTACGAGATTGCTCGTTCGATATTAAAGCAGTTTGAACGATCGTCCGCTACGAGTCATAACCCTTCCACTTTGAGAGGGACTTTATAAGATCGCTGAAATTGTGTTGCTAGGGGAAAATATAATGCAAAACCCAGTCACCAAAGTGAACAGATTATAAATCTACAGTAATGATACAGTATTTGGAATATGTGTTTTTTTGTTCTTAAATTATCAATGGGTAATGATACTCTGAATTGCAATAACGATTTTATTCAGCTACAAATAATCGCATAATGGTTGGATGAACTCAGTAATTTAACCCTTTCTAAAATATGCAGAGGGTAAAGTCATTACGTTTTGTGTAAAGTATATACAAAGTAGATTGCATTAATCATTAGGGATAGTTCACTCTTCTGTTAGCAATGTTAAATCCAATTGGGGCAAATGGAGAGGGAGCCCCTATGTATACTATGATTTTATATTAGCATATAATAACAATGATTAATTATCATCAACTAGTATAAATAACAAATTACCAGGTTCCTTACCCCCGACAAACTAAAAAATAAACGGCATTCATTATCCATAATAAGGTACAAAGGTGGCACTAGTGGGGTCTAACCAGGTGAGTGAGATCAAGGTTGTGGCGGACGAAGGCTTGTATTTGTGGACCAGGTTGTGTATGTGGTCTGCATACTAAACGGGGAACACGAGAGGACTGGAAAGGGGAGATAAGACTTGGATGCTGGTATTGTTGCTATGGATGCTTTTGGTTGGGTTATTGTTGGTTAGGTGATAATGTTGGTTGGGTGAAACAATTGATTGTTCTTATTTACAAAAGACTGGAAAGGAAACCTAGCAGTCACTCATCAACTAGGTGGTAAGATCTAGGGAAGGAATGATTGTCACTGAAAACAACCGCAAGGGTGCTAGTCGTAAACTGCAAACAGGTTCGCCGGAGAAGCAAGGGCTGCATCGGACATCAGCTAAGAGCCCATTTCAGTAGAACTGACACTTTCTTACGAGAAGATAACCAAACTCTGCGTGTCCACGGTTTCTTAACCTTTTTAAGATTATGACTTATTTTGACCGTTTATTCTGGCTATCCTTAGACAATTGTATACAGCTTAGGAAGGGTTTGTGGGAATAATAAAGGTAAAAACTATCTCAATTGGCCCTCTGATTTCCATATACCTTTCCTAATCTGAATAAAATCGTCTAATAATAAGCCAAAACACAGAAAATGAATGCGTTATCGATTCTTGTAAGGGTTAAGATTTCAAATATGTGAGGGTTGTCCCTGGTTACACGCTAATAAGCCATTAGGTTGGAAGAGGTTGCACAGCTCGGGAAAGGCTACACCACTTCTAAAAAATAATGGTAAAGGGAGGCAGATTCAATTAATGTTAGTAATACAGTTGGTTGGAGACACTGTTTTATCTTGGAGCTACTATAGGTTGGAGGTACTGTTGGTTGGGGTTACTATGTCATTGGATAGTGTTGGTCGGAGATTCCGTTCGTCGGGAAACTGTTGGCTGCAGACATCGTTTTGTATTACACACATAGACGTGTGTACAGTAGGCTACATACAGAATAGTCATGTTACCTTACCCATCTATGATTTGAACCTAATACCTAAGGACTCTGATTCCACTGTGACATGGCCTTGATGTGTTTAATGGCATATTTAAAAAATCTTTGGTTTGGAGTTGAAATTATGATTTTATAAGGTAAAATACTGTTAATTGAAAGATAATGATGGTTGGGACACTGTTAGTGGCATTTAATATTGCTTCCCAATGCAACTGGCTTATGATACTGTTAGTTGAAATATTATGTTAGTCGGGATGATTTTGGTTAGATATAGCGTTGTTCGGGTTAATACTTAAGATGATTTAATTGGTTTCCTTCTATATATACAATTTTCTACTAATTTAACGTGAAGCACAATAGTGTCCCTAGCATGTGAATATAGCTAAATTTCTACCCTGTTCCAGCTTCCTATAAAGGTAAAATTTAAAGGCCTAAGTTACATGATAATGTCACCAAGATAAGTATTTGAAACCTCCGAATAATCAACGAGTATTTCAGTGGATTTCACTTTATTGGAAAAAATATGTTATAAACTTTCTAAAATGTTTTATATATCATATTGCGAGATTATTGGACCGCTAGGATCCACGAGGGGCGGGATCGAGGTAGGGGGACAATAATCGAATCATATCCATTAGTACACCACTTCCAGTGGTGTACAATATTATGTCTGTTATTAATCTACATAAATACAACGACAGACAATCACAAAGTAATAACAACATGTATCTGTCATCAACTGCTGTTGATGTAAATAATATTACCATTACTTGTATAACTAACATTCGCTAGAGGTAATAGATTTGTTATATTTCATGAAACCTTACAAAAGCAACTGAAATTATGAATATAATTATTGATTATTAAGATGTGATGAATGTGTCAGTTATTGGGTTACGCTGTGGGTAAGACACGAGGGTATAGAAAGTGCAGGGATTGTTTGTGATAAGCAGTGATGTCAAGTGTCAGGTGTTCATTGATGGATGTGGTTGGAGGGCCTTCGTTGATGATGGAAACGTAGAGTTATTAATGGTGGTGGAGGTGATGGTGGTGATGATGAAAATGGTGGTGATAGCAATAATAGTTGATTTGGTGGCTATGGTGGTGGTGGTTGGTGGTAGTTGCTATGATGGAGTAGTAGTTATTTTTCAATTATATAACTTTATTTTATATGCATAAACGTATCTACATTATAGTAGTAGTG
This sequence comes from Paralithodes platypus, assembly GCA_032716605.1. Taxonomy (NCBI): domain Eukaryota; kingdom Metazoa; phylum Arthropoda; class Malacostraca; order Decapoda; family Lithodidae; genus Paralithodes; species Paralithodes platypus. The sequence goes on from CM064580.1 coordinate 30,694,603, forward strand.
GTGGTAATAATAGTCATGATGGAGGTGATAGTAGTTGTGGTGGTAATTGAGAGCCAATTCTTGTTTTTCTCTATTCCAACTACTCCCTCTCGGGCATAGGCTGATAGCCTTTACACTCTACCGCTGAACACGGTGAGGCCCGTGAGGTCTTGTTCCAGTCTAGGGAGTGAGACATGCGAAGCTTCACGGCTCGAAGCAACTCCATCTCTGAAGCTGCTGTGCCTCTGTGCTTCACAGTCTCATCCCCCAGGCTTGGACCCTCACTCTCAGAACGCCACCTATTGAGCAATAAACTCACTAGGCATTGCCCCCCAATAGCATAATTTTGAATATGGGAATATTCATACAATGCTATTTAATCAGGGAAGAATGAGGGTATTTATTTGGCATTTCGGTGTGCTGTGGTAATGCACTGATACTAGGTACAGCACAAATTCCTTCCTAATAATATCTTGCCATTGACATATTGGGATTCGAACCCGGGTCCATTGGATTACCAGTCCAGTGGGGATGTTGATAGTAGGGTTACTTTCCCTTATGATTTCCACAATCATGGAAGCTATCTGCCGTTTTCTTAACCTGGTCCATAAGCTTGAAGAGACTCACAAATGAGAATCATGTATTGGGTTAGCCACTTTAAAATAATTGGATAGTGCATTTACAGAACATGATTTGTGATAAATGCTACCCTGTGTTAATGCCGGGCTGAGAATTTGGTTATTAAATAAATGTTCGGAATACTCGTTCTTAGCAATGAAGTCAAGAGCCGGGGCAAGGAAACCCCTTCTAAGCGTGGTTTAAATTGGAGACATTTAGGTGACTTAGACATGGTGGCTAACTCTGATACTCTGCTTATGCCATATAAAACAATGCCTTCTTCAACTTACTCAACACATCTGCCCTATAGTGTATGGAGGTGATTGTAAAAGTGCCAGGGCGTTATTCATGGACCATTGAGGCATGAGTTGTCTAGGAGGGGGCCTTAATCGGAACCAAACTTTCGTAAACCCTTTCTTGTCCACCTCTGGCAAAGTTAAACCTGTGAGGTCATAGAAAGGTTGCATATGGCCGAAAGGTGATTTCTGATTGTGACTACAATTTTTTTTAACTCAATTAGATATTCTAGACACTTGGACACAAAGGCAAATGAAGGTATTTGCTGATTAAACTCGATAACCCCACGTTGTGAAAGCATTCCAATGAGATTGATATTGTTTCTGCGTAGACTTGACATACTGAAATTTTAAGTTAGTAGTGATGCTGTCCCCATAAAAATCCAACCACTTGGCAGTTTGTTAATTAATGAAGATTCAGCAAGGTCTGCAGGTTGCCATTTCGTCTTGAAGTGGAAACTCCTTGCCGTCAGTGGGACTGGGTTGTTGCTCCACTTCTTGAGTTGGCTGAACCAAGCCTGTTCCGGCCAGTGCTATGAGTGTCAACAACCCTTGGTACATCCATAGTTTGTTGATTACTTGACACATAAGCGATGTGTCTGGAGGTGGAAACAGATAAATTGAACTCCATCTGTTCCAGTTCTCCGAGAACGCGCCTGGGCCTCCTACTGGTGCCATCTCCCGCCATGTCAGAAACCGGGGGTGTTTGGCTCTCTGTTGGGATGCAAATATGTCTTATCTGGTGGTGGTACTTCTCAGCAATCATCTTGTTGAAGATGTTTTCTTTTTCTGAGATCCTTTGCAGGACTCTTGACCTGGTAGAACCTTGCTTCTCTATGTTTGTGACCGCATTTTGTTTGTCCGTCCTGAATGCTAGTGATTTGTTCTCTTGGGTGTAAAGGCCAGAAATTGTGTCAATAGCCTAAACAGAAAACACAATGCAAAAGTATACATGAGCCGATCAGGCTAAATGGGATATCTCTCTTGGTGTCATAGGTAGAGTGCTCGCCTAGTGTTCAAATCCCGGCCCAGGATAGCTACTGATCAACAATTTTTCTGACTTTCCGACAATTGATACACCCACCCGAGAGTCCCTGAGGCATCTGTATTGATCAAGAGAGTCGTAGGTGGCTGAACTCAAGATTGGCATGAATTTAATAAGTCTTTGTAGGCCCAATATGTGTGTCTTGTGATTACTGTATATGTTGAGGAACTAGCCATAGACGACCTGACTCGGTTACAGGGGAAATTTTGTTGCCCTCTATGATTAAACATTTCAGTCGTAGTTGGCCAAGGGGAACTGTGAGATAAACCCAATTGAGAGACCCCATCAGACTCCCACTGCTATCTGAGGGTGGTCCAGGAGGGGCGGAAATGGAAGAGATTGTGTCTGAATCGTAATGCATTGTCTGGACTTTGAGAGATATTCAAATTTATTGTATTTCACATTATTCCCACCAATTGTATGCATTGTATTGGATCCACAAGTGACCTTGACAAGTTGATTTTGAACCCCAATTGAATTACATGGCAGGGTTTTGTTTTAAAGTCCAAGTTGCCTAATGTATAATGAAGTCTTGGTATGGTACTGTGTTTTTGTACCACTGTTGAGGCTGGTGTGGTTTGCAGATGCTGCAGGTGCAGTCTGCAATTGGACTTAGTTGAGTCTTGCTGTGGTAAGGTTAGCGCTATACCAACATCAGCCAAAGTTGTGACATGATGGGTCGGTGTTGCGACGAGACTTTATTGTAATATATTTTAGCTGTGAAAAGGCAACCACATCTGAACCATTACAATGTAGTTAATTGTAATTCCGGCGATTTCCTTACTATCAGCCAATTGTCTAGATAGTAGAGGATTGTGATGCCTTAGGATAGAATTGGCAGGATAGTCTGCTGGCCCAGACCAGCTTGGTAAATATACAGGGTGCAGTATTGAGACCAAATGGCATCCTTTGGAACAGAAGGGTTTGATTCTGGTGTCTGATGGCTAGATGTTTTGGGAACTTTTATTTTATCAGTACGTGCCAATACGCGTCTGAGAGGTCTAGGGTAGCCATCCAGGGTAAGGGCTGGATGGTCAGGCATATGTGTGCAATAGTCAACATCCTGAACTTGTATTTGAGAATATACTTGTTCAGGGCCAACAGGTCTATGACCGGGCAGCAGTTGACTGTCCCTTTATGGCACGTGGAACAACCAAAGTAAAATCCTTTAGATTAGGGCTTGCAGGAATTAGGACTTGTTTGTATAGCATCTTTTCTATGAGTGCCACCATCTCTGAAGAAACAAGAGCGTGAACAGGTACATGTAGTGGAGGTGTTCGAAGCCACTCATCGTGGCGCCCTGTCTTATCACGTTAGCCAAACACGCCCCTACCTAACAAATGATGCACCCCTGGACCTCCACCTTCCCTATCCCCTTTCGTCACCACCTTCCCCCCTTCCCGCCCTGCTCCTTTCTTGATGGTCCATTTTCCTGCCCTTATGGATGCCTTCCCTTCGCCAACTTGGACTAGCAATATTAAGCTCTGGAAACACTCCTCACCCGAGCTCTGTTTCCACCTGTTGCTTTGACTCCGGAAGTTGCAATAGACGTAGTTGACCCGGCGGAACCACATGACCTCCTCCCTCTCTGGAGGCACAGGACGAGGCTTCCTCCGCATACTACCTCAAACCCCCAAGTCCCATGCCCTCCCCTTTCTCCTTCCTCCCTCTTTCACCCCCCCCACCCCCCCCACCCCAATCGCACACACTTGACCCAAAGTGGCTCCTTTTGTACCCCCACCTGGCAACCCTTCACCAGCCTCCGATCGCCAATGATAGTCCAGCTAGTTCAAGTGGGGATTTATGAAGCCCCTCCCCGACTGTCCAGACAAGGTTGGGTCGAGAGTCCCACTCCCCACCCTGCTCGGTATTGACACCTCCGCGGGTAGTCCCCTGAACTCTTTATATACCCCCCAACCATCACCAAACCCAGCCTCACTCGTTCACCATGAATCATTTTGAGAAAGTAGTGTCAAACCATAAGTCCGTCATGTCAGTTATTGTTCAGAGTGGCGATTTCCATAAGAAAGATTTACACCTTGGAGAGGTGCTTAAACCACTGCTCTGTCGTTACATGGATGCAGTAGTCCACATCACTCTTGCAAAGGATAGTAAAGGGGCCCGGAGCAGCCTCTAACACCTGTGGCACAACACCCTTCACCATGGGATGCATTCCCAATGCCAACAGAATGGGGGCTTAAGAATGTAGTCCCGATGACAGAACTGCTTCTCAGCAGGGGGTAATGTTGGGAATAGTCCTGACACAGACGGCCCCACAGCCACCCCTGTTAACCGCCCATGACACAAACCCCTGATAAGCCTCCTGCAACACCCCCACCCTTCAAAGGATCCTCGGCGGTTAGGATCGTGGAATTGCCCTACACACAACATATCTCTACTCCACCCAATAAAACCCCCACCAGATGCAGTATTCTGGACCAGAACATCTGGGCTTCCTATTCTATTCCCTCGGCTGATACCCTGGCTGTTATAAATCCGCCCCACCCCTTCACGTCCCTGAGAGTGGAGGCCCCCGCACCCACAACTGAGCCTACAGCACGCCTATGTCACAACCCACATGTCCTGGATGACAACAGGAAGATAACTAAGACAATGATTGGCCGGTGTGTCAAACAGAATAGGAACTCCCATGTGATTGGCCCTCTGGCCACATTGCAAACATTGACCAGGAATAGATCCAGGACCCCACCAGCGCAGGCGGAACAAGTAAGACTCCCAACGAAGAGTTGACAACCCTCTCCCCCTTCCTCTCCTCTGCTACAGTTACAGTAATAACCACTCCCCGTCTCCTCTCTGCCATTGCCACGGCCATCCTAGAACCCAGTCCTGAGCCACGAACAGGAGAGCCCAAGAGTAGAGTTCCTAGAATCCAGCCCAGCATATGCCAGAATTCCGAACCTTGTAATAATTCTTGAAGGGTGTGAAGAACTCCAAGCCCTCAAGGACCTGGTCCCCCTAGCCCCTGATGACTACTTTGTCCAGCATGAAGAACAGTTGGAAGCTGACCTAGCAGCTAAGCTGAAGTGGAGAAAAAACAATCGAGAATACAATCTATGGCGTACAAGTCTACCTCAAGTGTGATGAGACCTCTGCTTGTGCAGCCATGGTATGCACAAGTCGTCATGAAGTGTGGTTGACCTCTTGTCATGTGTGGGTACAGTCCAAGGCCAACATATATTTCCTTGAATTGTGGCATGATCCCTGTTCATGCAACTGTGGTATGCAGACATCGACCTAAAGTGTGGTCGGCCCATGAGTCTGCAGTTTGAGCCCAGCAGACATTGCCCTAAAGTGTGGAGAGACCCCCCATTCGTGCAAATGTGGTATGCAGAGTTCGACCTGTAGTATGACCAACTCTCTACTCTCTGTGAGTGTTCAAACCTAGAAATGTTGTCCCTTCATTCTGTGAAGCTCTCCCCTGGCAATAGTGGTATTGATTTAATTATTACATATGTGCTCTCGCCCTTTAAGTGTTACATTGTTGTGAAGGCATGCATCCAGTGATATCATAATTAACTGTACCCCTTGTGTTAACCCTCAAGTGATCAAGACCCCTGAGAGTTCAATCTTGTCGAGAAGGTATCTATAACGGTTTTTACTGCTTTAGTCGCCCCTTGTGACATGCTAAAAAATGCCTCCTAGTCCGCCGAGTATCAAACGCCTAAGGAGAAAGCTTTTCGTAATTAGTCTAATGCCATTCCCTTTAACACCTCTCATTTCCTGCTTATTTCTGAAGTGTTCATTACTTATTGATTGCAACGTTAATCAAGTAAGTAGCCTTTGTGAGACCATCCCTTGCAGCGAGCCTGTACGTGAATACAAAAACCTGACAAGTGAGGCAGCTCTGAATAGGGCTGCCTGGAGCGCCGCTATAAAAATTTGAGAGCGTAACCGCACTCTGTGTGGAGTACTCGGGTTTTCAAATTTGTATGTGTACTGTATGTATGTATGTATAAAAACTCGTCACATATGTCAGATGGTTGACAAACCTAATCAACCAATTCCTTCAGCTCCTTTACAGTCAATCCCAGTGGCAGAGGAGCCTTTTGGCAAGGTTATTGACGACTGTGTTGGACCATTGCCAAGGACTAAGAAAGATAACCAATACATGGTCACCCTGGTATGCACTACCACTAGATTTCCCAAGGCTATTCCTCTTAGAAACATACAATCCAAAACCATCATCAAAGGCCTTTGTTAACCTCTTCACTCAGTATAGGATTTCCAGGATTATACAATCTGACCAGGGTACATATTTTTCATCAAAATTGTTTTCCAGGGTAATTAAGGAGCTTGGAGTTGAGCTGTACCAATCGACCCCATACCATCCTTTGTGCCAGGGAGCCGTAGGACAGTTTCACCAGACCTTGAAGGCCATGATTCGTAAGTATTGTATGTACACCCAAGGTGATTGGGATGACAGTATTCCTCTACTTCTATTTACCAATAGAGAAATAAAACATGAGCCACTAGGGTTCCCTCATTGTTTAAGTTATTGTACGGTAGGGAGGTGAGGGGTCCTCTGAGAGCTCTGTAAGAAACCTGGCTCCTTCCCAGAACCTCCAGCAGGATCTCGAACTGTCACTCAGTGTGTAGACCAACACCAATTGAAAGAAACTCTTGCTAAAGTCTATGCAATTGCTAGGTCTAATTTGCAAGCAACTTAGTCAAGAATAAAAGTCCATCATGCCTAATCAAATAAGGAAATAAGTTGTATTGTTGGTGAAAGAGTTCTGGTGTTTTTGCCCATTCCAGGTAGTATACATAAGGTCATCAAAAGAAAGTAGATAATATAATTTACGTAATTTCAGCCCCTGACGGAGGCAACAAGCAAGAAAGTTCACATTAATCTGATCAAGGAATACCACTCTACAGATACACAGCCAGATTGCACAGTAAACTGTTATGTAATCCCTTGTTCAATCCACCTAATGACTCAATCTTTGAAGGTTCTGTATATGATATTCCTGTTGACAACACTCAGACCTTGTAAAATTAAAAATTCAAATTTGGATGTGTTCGCCACTCTTTTAGCGGCACCAAGGAGCGCGGCGCCCCTCGTTAAGGGTGGTGATTTTGGTGTAGTAGACTGTTTGAAGCGACAGCTCGCTCCCTCGCGAGGATGGGCTCGTCTGGCACTTTTTGCAGTTCGACATCGAGGGCTCTCTTGAAGTTGTCTAACGAGACGTCCCTTATGTCTCTTACTCGCCGTGAGAGTTTGTTGACGAGACGTGGGCCTCTGTGTGATAACCAGCCCTCTCGCAGAGAGCCCATAGCACCCCTGTTATTCATCCGGGGGATTTCGCATTCCCAGCCTCTCCTATCACTGAATTTCATGACTATCGGAGTATGTAGGTTTGGTACTAAACCCTCTGCGATTTTCCACGTGTATATTATTAGGTAACGTTCTCTTCTACGTTCCAGTGAGTACAGATTCAGTGCTCTTAAACGCTCCCAATAGTGTAGATGTTTTATCGAACTTATATGCGAAGTGAAATTTCTTTGTACACTCTCTAAGTCATTTATTTCACCTGCTTTGTATGGGGATGTTAATATGCTACAGTATTCAAGCCGCGGTAGTACTAGAGATTTGAAGAGCGTTATCATAGGTAATTCACCGCGTGTTTTAAATGTACGTAGAATCCAACCCGTTACGTTTCGCAGCCGCAACTTTGACCTGGTTATGTACTTTGAAACCCATATTTTCAGACATTAATACCCCAAGGTCTTTCACACTCTCTTTCCATTCTATTATGTGGTTAGATTCTGTTAAGTAATTTGTAATTTCTTTAACGCCATTATTATCTCCGTACCGTATTAATTGGAATTTTTCTTCATTGAATTGCATGTTGTTTTCCCTGGTCCACTGGAACACTACATTCATGTCTTCCTGCAGTCGCCCGTGTCCTCTTGTGTGTTTACTATCTTGCTTAATTTTGTGTCATCAGCAAAAGACGACACCGTACTGTGTCTAGTGTTGGTATCTATGTCGCAAATTAGTATGAGTATTAGTATGCTAGCGCCCCGCTAGCACTGTTCCTTGAGGCACTGAGCTTTTGACATCCGAAGGCTCAGATGTTACTTGGTTTACTGCTACTGATTGTTTTCGGTTTATTAGGAAATTGTATATCCACCTTCCGATTTTCCCCGTTATACCTTTTGTAGCAGATGGAAGCCAAACAGAAACATCTAACAGACTCTCGAATAAAAGGTCGCCGTAGTATCTTGCAAAAATGTTCCTCTATTTGCAGAGATACTCCTGGAATATGAAACTACTAATGAAATGTGAAAATACTAATGAAACCTGACATTACACTTGTAAGTGGGGCTAGTCCCATAAAGAAAGTCACCCTACATAGTCATTCTGATAAACGCAAAAGCTTGAAGGATGCAGTGCAGTATCTCCTGGACAACCAACTGGCCGTGCCCTGCTGCAGCTCGTGAGCTGTTTCCACCACCTCACACACACACTACTCCCACTTTACCTTACACACTGTCCCCACCAACCCACACACTGTTCTCATCCTACACACCGTACCCACCCCATGCACAGTTGAATCCCCATACAGCAATGTTTATCCCACACTTAGTTCCAACTCCACACACACTGTTCCTTACCCTCACACCACATCCACATATTACTAAAATCCTGACCTTTTTTATTTCTTCCTTTAATGCCACATCATACTCCCATGTCCATCACACTACACTAATAATCAATCTGTTTATCATCTTGTCTATTCCTCTTCATGTTTAGTTTTTTACGTTATTCTCCCTTCGGGTTTCCAAGACGTACCATTTGTTGCATCTCCTGTCATTTCATTGATCAGTTATCTTGGATGTATTTTTCTTTACAATTCTTCTTCACTACACACACATTTTTGCTTCCGCCAACAACATCTGACGGGGGTTATGTTTTTGCCACAGTTTGCCTATTTGTCTGTCTGTAAACAAGATCTCTTAAAAGTTATGAACTGATGTTCACGAAATTTGGTGGGCTTATAGGATATGCCAAGTAAGAAATGATTCCATTCTGAAGGCGATCTGTGGAGTGCATAACTCCGCCAGCATAGGCAGCTTACAACGTTATAAACCGATTTTCACAACATTTGGTGGCCAGATAGGATATGCGTCAAGGAAGAAGTTATTCCATTTTGGAGGCGATTGGTAGAGAGCATACCTCTGCCAGTGTAGGCGGAGATACGCGCTCTCCCGATTGCCTCTGTTTGTATTAGGTTTTATTAACAATACTCCTAATTTTGTTCTCTTTACCCCCTCTTGCAAATCATGCTTTGTGTATTTCCTTTTTTTCCCACAAATGTTAATACCAGGTAACTACTTAACCTACAAACAGCTTGCTTAGGAATAGTGTATCTGAGGGAATCAGCTAGGTTATTATTTGCTTACCTCTGTACTCCTTGTATTAAGGCATTCAACATTTCAACACCAATGGGTCATGACCATGCTCACTGATTTTCTCTTATTCTGGTGTCTCATTTTCCTACTTTTAGTTCTCTCTCCCATATTAAACACACATACACACACACACACACACATAAACACAAACACACACACACACACACACACACACACACACACACATGCATGCCCACACATTCACATATACAGTATATACAGGGTGTTTGAAAAGTACACCATCAAAATGACTGGGCATAATAATATTCAGTGAAAAAGAAGTAAACACTTCTGAGTAACCAAAGTCCAATTATGTACCATCAATCAGATATATTCAATACTATTTATGAAACATAAACAGAGGTGTAAGGAAAGCATAGGGATGCAATAATATAATTTGATTAATTACATAATCTATTATATAAAGGGCACTTTCTGTGAGAATTCTGTCTGTATCATCATGAACTACTCCCTCAGTTTTCAAGATGGAGAGCATATTATACTTGGCATGCATACCCCCGGGCAGCTACAGGTACCTCGGCTAGTGAAATATAATATTGTATTGCTATGAAAGCTTAATGGACCTTCATTGCCCACTTCTTAAGCCCACAAAAAATAGAAAACCTCATATGGTACCTCCTTGTAAAGACTATCTAGGGGTGGAGGGGGATATAGGTCCTTGTTTTTGTGTTAACACTGGTTTTGTGTGTTGTATGGTTGGCGATATGTGGATCTGTTTCCGGACGATTTCCGCCTATTTTCGTCCATGGTATGGGCTAGATTAATTTCCATATTTTTTAAAAATGACTCTTATCTCATTAGTTGTACATTATAGTAGACCAGCCAAGAAGCAAAAAGGCTTTAAAAAACACTTTGACCTGCATGGAATGTTAATAGCAGGCACCTATGCTAGATCAATCAGTCATAGGTCAGACAGAAAAACTAGGGTGGATGCCACTAAAAATGTTGACGTTAAAGGTTAAATCAAGGTCATTTTGTGGCCGAAAAAGGTCAAATTTCTAAATCATCTAAATATAGCCATGTTATATATCAGAAGAAAGGTATGGAAGAGACAAAGAGTTTGGTACTATTTGTAGGTCAGATTGTTGACCTTAAAGGTCAATTCAATGCCATTTTGTTAAATATCAAAATGAATGTATGGCCTAGCTGAATTTTGAGACTACAATTTTAAACTCTATACACTGCATACAATATTAGAATGTATAAACTGTATGCAGTATGCAGTTTACTGTATGCAACTGAATAACAAAATTCATTTCTTTTGCAGGTTGTGAACTGATGACACAAGAATTATGAGTGAAGATTCCAGCAGGAGGGCCACAAAGAGGCACCACATGGACTCTAAAAACAAGAATGTGTGCTTCTTTTGTGAAGGCAGTTCAGGCGACCTTCGGCAAGCCTCCACCGATGGAAAAAACAGAACCAAAGATGTTGCACAACAAAGAAGGAAATTGGGTGACCATATGTATTCAGACGTGCTGGACAAACTAGATGGACTCTCGTTGGATAATTTTAACTCTCTCGAAATTAGGTGGCACAAATCCTGCTATTCTGTGTTTACTTCGGAGAGCAAACTGGACAGACTACGGAATCGGCGACAACCAGCATCTAAACCATCTACCAGCTCAAACAAGAAGAAGTTCTCTGATAACTATTGACTGGAAGCTCTGTATGTTTTGCCAGGCACAGATCTCAAGCAAGAAACTTCACCGGGTAGAAACTACAAATAAATCCACAGCACTGATTGAACGAGCTAAATCTGATCCAGTGATGTCCGTCAGACTCTCTGGTGTCAGTGACTTGATGGCAGCTGATGGCCTGTATCATCTGGCCTGCTTAGTGACATTCGAACGACGCACTAAAGGAATGCCTCAAGAAGTTGAACCAGATCTGGACGAGTGCATGATGAAGTTGTCCTATGATTTAGACATTGGGCTTTCAAGAGGTAAGACTTATGACATGGCAGTTGTGTGGCGCAGATACCAGGACATGTGTACTGAGAGAAACATCTCTGTTCGTAAGAGTTACCAGTCCAGAATAACCACCTTCTACAAAAAGGTTAAGAAAATGCTTGGTTCAAAGGCAAGATATGTCAAACCTCTTTCAAATAGAGCACCAATAATGTACCCTGGTGAAAAGTCTAACTTCATTATATCAGAGTCATTATCAAGAAGTCATCATCGTGGTGGTTTATCCTCAGATTCGGAATCCACAGACAATGAAGATATTGGTACTGTTGGATTTAATCAAGGAAATATCTATTAAGAAATGGTACATGTGGCACTAAGAATCAGAAAAGATCTCTCAGACAGTCCTGGTCATTCCAGCAGTTGGCAAGGACTTGATCAAGAACATGTTGCACAAGTTATCCCAAACAGCTTGTATCTATTTCTACGCTTACTGTTCAGTGATGCGGATGATCTTCATGAGGGAATTGAAGAAGACAACATTATCAAGCAGAGTGTGTGCAGCATTGCTCAAGACATTGTGTATGCAGTATATAGGAAACGAAAGTTGACACCAAAACATATTGGTTTAGGGCTTGCACTCCACCAAGCTACACGTTCTGAGGCACTTTTGAATCTCTTCCATGCAGCGAACCATACCATTGGTATTGATACAGTTTGAAGAATTGATACATCGATAGCTCAAAACATTCTTCAAAGATTTGTGGAAAATGGCAACGTCTATATTCCAGACAATATAATCAAAGAGCGAATGATCCACTGCTCATGTGACAACATTGATGTGCTGGAAGCAACTCTAGATGGCAAAAATACGTTTCACTGCACACAGATGTTGGTGTGGCAGAGAGGACCAGCACCGCAGCAGAGGAATGAGAGAACACGCATCCAGAGATCAAGAGCAATAAAACCGGATTCTTTACAGGCATTTCAGACACTTGACCATGCAACTATGCCAGCAGGAGACAGATCATCACCATAATTTTTTTTTTCTTTTTTCTATGTGATTGAGGGAGGCAAAAGGCATTACTGCCTATAGCGAGTGCCTCCCCCATAGTTGAAAGAGTGACAGGGCCAAAATCAAGGGACGTTCGAGCCAAAATGCCTGGACACATAGAGTTTGCATACACTGGTGCTTCCAAGATAGAAGTGGATTGGTTTGGAACAAAAGATGAAGAAAGACAGAAGGCATGAGTGAAGGATTTGACTTGGTTGGTGTCCAGGATTTGTGATGACAAAGATGATCCTTCTGTTCCTGGTTGGAGAGCAATGAACGAAGCCACAAGCATTGTTGACCCTCCAGTAACTACTGCAGGGATGTTGCCCATTCTTCAGGCACCAGCGGATGATAATGATACTATCACAACAGAGATCAATCGCTTCAGGGCTATTTCAAGGCACAGGGGACAGAAATACACCATTATCACGGCAGATCAACCATTGTACAGCAGAGGCAAGGAAATTGTTTGGGCAAATCCTAAGTTTGAGAATGTCATTTTTCTGATGGGTGGCCTTCATATCTGTTTCAACTTCTTGAAAGCGATCGGTCAGCACATGGAGAGTGCTGGGCTGGATGACCTGTGGACAGAATCTGGCTTGTATGGAACCAACACAACTGAACCATGCTGGATGGAAAAGCATACTACCGGGCAGTGAGAGGACATGTGCTGACATATGAAGCTCTGTGGCACATAAAGTTGTCAATGTTCAAATCGTGGATCATTGAAACTGAACAGGAGCTCACTTCGCAGGTTTCGACACTTTCCCAGAATGTGGCTGATGAGTGTAAAAACAAGGCTGCTACTGACAGAAATTCACTCCACAATGCAGTTGGCCAGCTTTCTGATGTTCTCAGTGACAAGAATGTGAAAGGACTCTTGAGTGAATTTGACAAAAAGTACTTAAGCAATCCTAATTACAAGTTGTGGCTGGACTACATGAGTATGGTTGAGATTCTTCTGGACTTCATCAGGGCAGAGAGACATGGTAATTGGATTCTTCACTTGGAGTCTTTTTCTGCCATGCTGCCGTGGCTCACCATCTATGACCACACAAACTATGCAAGATGGGGACCTATCTATTATTCAGATATGAAGCTTCTTGATAAATCAGCTCCTGAAGTTCACGCTGAATTCATAGATGGTAACTTTGTTGTGAAGATGACCAAAAAGCGCTTCAACCAAGTTCCTGTGGACCAGGCAACAGAATGGATCAATAAAACATGCAAGATGCACAATGGAATAATTGGAATAACCAGGAATGACCAGGCAAGGGACAAATTTTGTATCACATGGTCAGAACGGTCGCGCATCACACAGGATATGAAAGTTTTGTTCAAACTTGGAAGGTTTTTATATGTTCTGATAGCCGTCCAAGCCGGATGACACGTGACACTGAAGATGTGAGAAAATTGGTGTCACAGCTCACAAGATTTGATGTTTTCAGAGTTCACACACAAACTGACAATAGACCACCTATTTCTGAGTCAAGCATTCACCTGGTGTCACTGGCAACAAAGAATACCGCTCCAGAAGATATAGCCAATGATCTTCTGACTGCTGAAAACAGAGGAAAGAGGCAAATGCTGGCTAATGTGACAGAGCGATTAGTGGATCAGAAAGCGGGATTTCATTATCCGCTCTCAAAAAATCGGTCCAAAACATTTGCAAATATCTACAAAGCAACAGTCTCAAGTAAAGAGAATGTGCAAAAGACTATTAAAGCAGACCGAAAATTGCTTCAACGTCTTTTGAATGTGGTGACTGCAGGTAGAACAGTGACAATGACAAATATCCTGAAACATGAGCTGTCACCAATCCCACTTTCCCTGGCAAACACTGGAGGAGAAATGAATTCAACCAATAAAGCAGAACTGATAAGTGTTTTGATGAACAAAATTGAAACTACTACTGAACTTCCAGAATCTGACATGAAGACTTGTTTTCTAATTGATGGGCATGCACTCATGCAAGCTATGGGAAAGCCTCATGGATGTCAGACATTTGGAGACTATGGTGCTGCTTTTATTCGCTCAGTTACACGCTGTTTTGGAGATATTACGACATGAGTTGATGTTGTGTTTGATCGATATCTGGGTGGGAATTCAATCAAATCTGGTACCAGAGCAAAACGAGTTAACAAGAAGAAGCCTATTCGAAAGCTGATAGATGGACCAGATGTTCCACTACCTCAGGTTTGGAGCCAATTTGTTGCTATGGATGAAAATAAGGCAGACCTGCCACATTTCCTGTCTGAAAGGATCATTCACACAACCAAAGATCTTCCAGAAGAATACGAGATGGTAACTGGAGGTGGATTCATGGACCACACTGGGGCAAAATCAACCAGGAGATCCATAGATGACCTCAAACTTAATGGGAATCATGAAGAAGCGGACACAAGGTTGATTCTTCATGCCTCTGAAGCAGTGGATATGGGCTATCAACGAATTCTTGTTAAGTGCAGAGACACTGATGTCATGCTTCTCCTATTGCATTTCACTGCCCCAAAAGCAAGTGAAGTCTGGATGCTCTCTGGAACTGCAAAGAAACAGAAGTGCATTCCCATTCATCAAGTAGCAAAATCATTTTCTGATGCAGTGAAGAATAACCTCTTGAGTTTTCACGCACTCACAGGCTGCGACACAACCTCTTCATTCAGTAGATATGGGAAAAAGACCTGCTGGAAAACATTTTTGAAAAACCCACGTTTGGTAGAAGGGATTGGTCGTGATGGTGAGCTTGGACCTATTGAACAGTTTGTTTGCAACCTCTATGGATGTCCAGGGCTGCAAACAGTTGACAGTGCAAGATTGAACATGTTCAGCAAGGCAAAGAAAGGCCTGGAATTGCTCCCTCCAACACGTGATGCTCTGGAGCTTCATGTGCAATGCGCAAACTACCAGGCCAATATTTGGCTTCAGGCAGAGAAGGAAACTATTGTTGTGACATTGCCCACAGATGCTTGGAAGAAGGAGTCAGGTTGTCTGACACCTCGATGGGCTAGGTTACCTCCTGTACCACAGTCCTGCCTCGAAATGGTGACCTGCTCTTTCAAAAAGAAGTGCAATACTGCTAGATGCACTTGTTTAAAACAAAATCTGAAATGTACAAATGCCTGTGGTTGCGATTCTATTGACTGTTGTAATCCATCAGATTGAACATTATTTCTGTCAAGTACATATTGAATACACATATAATTTTGTTTTTAAATATATTCATTTGTCTAATGCTAAAGTAGAGCAACTAAGAAGCAAAAAGGCTTACCATTTTTTTATTTGCATGGATTGTTAGCTGCAGGCACCCATGATAAATCAATAAGTCAAAGTCAGACAGAAATACTAGGGTGGACTTTGACCTACATGACCTACTTCTTAGATCAATATTCTGACTTTAAAATAGTACCAAACTGTTTGTCTCTTCTATATATTTCTTTTGATATATCTATCTATCTATCTATTGCCTGACGCCGTGATCCCCGAAGGGGTGGCCACGAACGAACCGCCCCCATGCACCTCTGTCCCCAGTCAGTCGACGCCCCTCCCCCCAACCAGCACCGCCTTCGTTCATGTACTTCCTCACTCCATCCTTCCACCTCATATTCGGTCTACCTCTCCCCCTCTGTCCCTCCACCTCGCTCTCGTACACCCTCTTAGTCATTCTCTCGCTTTCCATACGTTCCATATGGCCGAACCATCTCAAGTTGTTCCTTTTCACACTTTCCAGCACATCTACCTCCACATATATATATATTGATATATAACATGACTATATTTGAATGATTTAGAAATGTGACCTTTTTGGACCACAAAATGACCTTCAATTGACCTTTAAGGTCAACATTCTGACCTAAAAAGAGTACCAAACTGTTTGTCTCTTCCATACCTTTCTTTTGATGTATAACATGACTATGTTTAGATGATTTAGAAATTTGACCTTTTTTGGCCACAAAATGACCTTGATTTGACCTTTAACCCTTAAAGAGCGGCTCACCACATAAGTCGAGTTGAAAAAACTGGCAAAAAACGGGTGAAAAAAGGGTGGAAATCGAGTGAAAATGGGTGGGATAGTAATGATCCATACGTCCGACATCTGTGGCCTCCCGGCCCACACTAACTCCAGTTCCTCCACCGCGCGGGAGGATGACAGTGTAACCAATAGTTCGCTAAAAGTGAGCAAGGTAGCAAAATCAGCTAAACTTCCATCTTCGAGGTAACACTGTCAGTGCTCCACGAGTGCTACGTAGCTGTATGTGGCGTCATTGTGTAGCGATTTCCACCTAGTTTTCGGCGCAATACAGTTCCTTTCATACTGATGGTTGATATAGCAGTCATAACGGCCTGAAAAGGCCCAAAACGGCCACAGAGGGCCCGCTAGACAAGGGTTAAGGTCAACATTTTTAGTGGCATCCACCCTAGTATTTCTGTCTGACCTATGACTGATTGATTTAGCATGGGTGCCTCCTATTAACATTCCATGCAGGTAAAAGTCACAATTTTGCTCCTTGGCTGGTCTACTATTATAGACCATTGGTTATTCAGATTATTTTACCTCTGTTCCCTGTATATTACGCCCTGTAAAATTGATGGCGTCATTGTCCAGCACCCTGTGTGTGTGTGTGTGTATATATATATATATATATATATATATACCCGGTATATATATATATACTGTATATGTATATATATATATATATATATATACTGTATATTATACCTCGGGAAAATCAAACTGCCCACAGTAACCAGCCACCGACAGACCTCGGGAAATACCAGGGCGCCCCCAGCCGACCTCCACACCAGAACCTGACACACACCTACAGCAAGGGTCACCGACGACAGGCTCAACCCAAAACCAACCCCGTACGGCACCAGAGTCACCAGAGGCATCGTCGACCATTGGGGCCACACAATAACGAAGCCCGTCCTTCAACCGTTCTCTCTCAATCAGAACGAGTTAAAGATAGAAAAGTCCCCCCGAAGACAGGTGTACCAACCCTCTACCAACACCGATCAGGAACTACTTCTTGGAGTACCAGAGGGCGGTCACACGGCCCCATATCTCCAGGACTGACGTCACCACCACCAGCCGACCCAGGGTTGGCCGACAGCCAGATCAACCCCGCCAATCAGGAAGGAGCATCACCTGTAGAGTGGACTTGGGAGGGGATACAAAAGCAAATACTGAGGGCCCTACCGTTGTTATCCCCCCTCCTCCCATCACCGGAACGACAAGGACGTATGTCAATGCTAGGGAAGTCCAAGGGCACCCTTTTTCCATGTAGCCAACCCAGGCCCAGGAAGACCTAAGGAATGAACATGTACTCAGAACAGGTTAGGAAAGGCATCTCACCTTTCTCCTGAGCTGAGTGTCCATGAACTATAAACAAGGAGTAATCAATATCTCCTGGTCCCTCAGCCAGTCTCACTGCCGAAGCCATTCGTTGTTGTTGGACGTAAAAGTACTTAATCATCTCGGTCAGCCTCACTGCTGAGATTATCTGTGGTCTGTCTATCAGGACCTCTCTTAACGGAACTTGCATTTAATTAGTCGTAATTCCAAGTCAAACTTTCAGTACGCTATCTGAATTAATATCGCCATCTTATCAGATTGTCACATGTCGGAATGACCACGCAGTTATCTGGCCACTGCCTACTCATAGATAACTAAACTCTACCTTACCTTGTATCTTCTTCGAGTCCAGATAGAAACCCCGTTCATTCCAACCACACACGAGCATCATTCTTGATTATTTAACATATATCATCCTTGTCTAATTCTGTATATGTCGTGTATCTATTATTGTCCTAGTTCTGGTTTTGTACAGGTATATATAATAAAGTTGATACCTAATTGCTACCATTTGACCTTGCTACGGGTTACCTCCAGGTAAATAAACTGCCTGATCATATTGTTATTTCATGTTGGGACTCTTATGCCCTATATGTCCATTCACAGTAAATATATTAAATATGTGAAAACCTGATTTAACTACTCTCTCCAATACCTCTCCCTTCAGCAGTTTAAGGCACCCATACATACAGTATAGTTTACGAAGCCCTAACTCCTCCACATCTATATCAAGGGCTGGTATCTTAATATATATGCTGTATATATATATAAATATATATATATATATATATATATATATATATACATATATATATATATATATATGTAGTAAAACTCGCTAGGAAAATTGAAACAATGGAACACCAAGCTTTCGTCTATTCTATCAAGATATCAGGGTAATACAAGAAAACAGGGGGAGATGTATATGCATATCTGTATAAGTATAATTATATAATGTGTAAGTCATTTATTTTGTATGTAAAATAATTTTGTTCCTAAAATATGGCAACAGGCAGTAGGATGGCAACACTTTTTGTATTTATATGCTAGTTAGCAACTCACAGATGATTTAGGATGGGTATTTAAGCTTCACTCTCCCCCTGTTTTCTTGTATTACCCTGAAGATGTCTTGAGAGAATAGACGAAAGCTTGGTGTCCCATTGTTTCAATTTTCCTAGCGAGTTTTACTACATAGTTTGATCACACGTATTTGTGATTTTACCTCCATATATATATATATATATATATATATATATATATATATATATATATATATATACTGTATATAATCTTCGTTCCCTTTAAATAACCTATACTTGCACTATTGTCTTTATTCACTTGCTTACCATTTACCCTCCCTAAGCTCTCTCTCTCTCTCTCTCCCATGCGCCTATCTTTTATTCTCCTCCTTTCTTTCCCTTCCTTTGGGCAGCCCCAAAACAATGGCCAGGAGAGACGACAACAAAACGTGTGCACTTTTATAAGGTTGGCCATAAATATGCTACCTACTCGGCCTCCCACTGTGCAACACTAATTTAAATAGCTTTTTTACTAAACGCTCAACGCCGGTTACATGGCGTTTGTGTGCGTATATTTCCCTAGCAAATTGAAGCCTCACTGCGCAACGCTTATACAAATGGCTGCTTTATCAAACTCCTAGCTGGTTACACAATTTTTGCGCATAAAGTTCCTAGCAAACTCTAGCTTCTGAGAAAATACAAGGTAGGTAGGAAGCAAATGGAGACCTCGCTTCCTTGAGAACTGGTTTTAGTTACTTTGTTGCCATTTTATCTTGAACATATAAATACAGCTGATCTGGACACCTGAGTTTTTATTTCTTATTCTATTATACATACAAATGTTGGAAAATAATTTGTCAAAGTAAATCACACAAGAGAATATTCAGCCATTGCTGTCAGACGCTTTGATAATAATTTACTAAAGCTGCCAGTAGATTATTTAGTAAACTTAGAAAGTGTCTATAGCATAATTATTATAGTCATAAGGATCAACAGATCTCACTGAACAAAAAATAGAATGTTATCTACCTAATAGGGGAAAACATTGTGATGAATACCGAAAATACTCGTTGAAGCAAGTATCAAAATGACTATACCATTCCTAAGTTCTATTAAGCAAACTTTACTGCATTCGTCTCTCTCTCTCTCTCTCTCTCACCAGTAGGCTAGTTGCCATGCGCAGATATGCACTCACAATTGTATAGATGGACATTCGAGTTCACGTACACAATAACACAGGCACACATGAACTGCATATAGACAAAACCCAAATATACTATCGCACACACACACACACACACACACACACGAACACACATACCACATAAGCAAATACAAAATCCTCCCCCACTCTCTCACACATTCGAGTCGAAATTGTTAGCCAACGAATACCATTAAAATCAACTAACTTTCTGATAGTTATTGCACGCGAGAAATAAAGACAAAAAGAAGACTATTCCAATAATCTTAATCTGTCTTTCTCTAACACACACACACACACACACACACACACACTTTCATCACTCCCAACAATACTATTAGACAAAGAAAACCAGAATACCTAATTACTACTTCCAAGAAAACAATCGGAAAGCAAGAAGCATTAAGAAGCCAAAAGACTCTGCCAGCAAACCTCCTCCTCCCTCCCCCTCCCTCGCCATTGGAGTGCTTGACCAGCGCCATCTAGGCTGGCCGAGACCCGGAACTTGGCGAGGAGCCATGACACGGGTCTTCCCAAGGACACCACCACCACCACCACCACCTCAGCTTACTATACCAACACCACCTCCACCATCACCACCGACACCACCACCTTAGCTTACTACACCAACACCACCACCACCACCACCTTAGCTTAATACACCAACACCACCACCACCACCACCATTACCACCACCACCACCACCACCTTATAGCTCATTACACCAACACCACCACCACCACCACCACCACCACCTTAGCTTATTACACCACCACCACCACCACCACCTTAGCTTACTACACCAACAGCTTCACCACCTTAGCTTATTACACCAACACCACCACCACCTTAGCTTACTACACCAACACCACCACCACCTTAGCTTACTACACCAACACCACCACCACCACCACCTTAGCTTACTACACCACCACCACCACCACCACCACTACCTTAGCTTATTACACCAACCACCACCACCACCACCTTAGCTTACTACACCACCACCACCGCCACCACCACCACCACCACCTTAGCTTACTACTCCACCACCACCGCCACCACTACCTTAGCTTATTACACCAACCACCACCACCTTAGCTTATTACATCAACACCACCACCACCACCACCACCCTAGCTTATTACACCAACACCACCACCACCACCACCACCTTAGCTTATTACATCAACACCACCACCACCACCACCTTAGCTTATTACACCACCACCACCTTAGCTTATTACACCAACACCACCACCTTAGCTTAATACATCAACACCACTACCACCACCTCAACCTTAGCTTACTACAAAAACACCACCACCACCTTAACTTACTACACAAACACCACCACCACCACCACCACTACCTTAGCTTACTAAACCACCACCCCCACCACCTTAGCTTATTACACCAACACCACCACCCCCACCACCTTCGCTTACTACACCACCACCACCACCACCTTAGCTTACTACACCAACACCACCACCACCACCACTTTAGCTTACTACACTGCCACCATCACCTTAGCTTACTACACCACCACCACCACCTTAGCTTACTACACCAACACAACCACCACCACCACTTTAGCTTACTACACCACCACCACCACCTTAGCTTACTACACCACCACCACCATCACCTTAGCTTACTACACATACACCACCACCACCACCCCCACCACCTTAGCTTACTACACCACCACCACTACAACCAACACCACCACCACAACCACCACCTTAGCTTACTACACCAACACCAACCCCGGGTGCGGGTGCCCAACCCCGAAAAGAGTTGAAATAGGGGAGCTACCCCCCCTGAGCAAAAGGCGGCTTTCTAGGGCCTTTCCTAGCTGATGCTGAGAGGACTGGGTTCTATTCATGTGGCGATTGGCTGGTGTATTATAGTGAGAGCTGAGCGGTCTCTGCCATACCCATAGCTTACTCTGACTGTTCCTTTTACTTATGTATTATCTAGATCTCAAGTGACGGCGTCCCCTTCCGTGGATTGGCCTCCCTACTGCCAACCTAGAGGTTGGGAGATTTGGAATCAAAGCATTACATTTTTCATTTAACCCTCAACTATCCCTTAATAACTGTTGAGGGGTTCAGGGCCTTGGGTGGGGCTTTGGTTTCCCGGAGGTTTCCGCACCCTCCTCAGCTCCCCGCCTTGGAGTGGCTTCAGTCACCTGGGCTTTATTAGTGGTAAGTAGGGAGGGTTTTGCGAGGGCGCTCGTTTATGGCCTTGGCCTTGCTCGGAACCTTGGGGCTGTTCGGCCAGACAGCCTTGGGAACAGCAACAACAAGAACAACAACTACACCAACACCAACACCACCACCACCTTAGCTAATTACTACACCACCACCACCACCCTAGCTTAATACACCACCACCACCTTAGATTACTACAACATCACCACTACCCTAGCTTACTACACCAGCACCACCACCCTAGCTTATTACACCACCACCACTACCTTAGCTTACTACACCACCACTACCACCCTAGCTTAATACACCACCACCACCACCTACTTAGCTTACTACAACATCACCACCACCCAAGCTTACTACACCACCACCACCACCACCTTAGCTTACTACACCAACACCACCACCACCACCACTTTAGCTTACTACACTGCCACCATCACCTTAGCTTACTACACCACCACCACCACCACCACCTTAGCTTACTACACCAACACAACCACCACCACCACTTTAGCTTACTACACCACCACCACCACCTTAGCTTACTACACCACCACCATCACCTTAGCTTACACACACACCACCACCACCACCCCCACCACCTTAGCTTACTACACCACCACCACTACAACCAACACCACCACCACAACCACCACCTTAGCTTACTACACCAACACCAACCCCGGGTGCGGGTGCCCAACCCCGAAAAGAGTTGAAATAGGGGAGCTACCCCCCCTGAGCCAAAGGCGGCTTTCTAGGGCCTTTCCTAGCTGATGCTGAGAGGACTGGGTTCTATTCATGTGGCGATTGGCTGGTGTATTATAGTGAGAGCTGAGCGGTCTCTGCCATACCCATAGCTTACTCTGACTGTTCCTTTTACTTATGTATTATCTAGATCTCAAGTGACGGCGTCCCCTTCCGTGGATTGGCCTCCCTACTGCCAACCTAGAGGTTGGGAGATTGGGAATCAAAGCGTTACATTTTTCATTTAACCCTCAACTTTCCCTTAATAACTGTTGAGGGGTTCAGGGCCTTGGGTGGGGCTTTGGTTTCCCGGGGGTTTCCGCACCCTCCTCAGCTCCCCGCCTTGGAGTGGCTTCAGTCACCTGGGCTTTATTAGTGGTAAGTAGGGAGGGTTTTGCGAGGGCGCTCGTTTATGGCCTTGGCCTTGCTCGGAACCTTGGGGCTGTTCGGCCAGACAGCCTTGGGAACAGCAACAACAAGAACAACAACTACACCAACACCAACACCACCACCACCTTAGCTAATTACTACACCACCACCACCCTAGCTTAATACACCACCACCACCTTAGATTACTACAACATCACCACTACCCTAGCTTACTACACCAGCACCACCACCCTAGCTTATTACACCACCACCACTACCTTAGCTTACTACACCACCACTACCACCCTAACACCACCACCACCACCTACTTAGCTTACTACAACATCACCACCACCCAAGCTTACTACACCACCACCACCACCACCCTAGCTTACTACACCAACACCACCACCACCACCACCACCCTAGCTTACTACACCAACACCGCCACCACCACCACCCTAGCATACTACACCATTGGATTATGTAATGTGTGTGTTTTGTACTTTGTACTGTACATATGTATTGCGAAATAAAGGAATTTAATTGAATTGAATTAACACCAACACCACCACCACTATCCTAGCTTACTACACCAACACCACCACCCTAGCTTACTACACCACCACCACTACCTTAGCTTACTACACCATCACCACTACCCTAGCTTACTAGACCACCACCACCACCACCCTAGCTTACTACTAGCTCTGTTTTTTATAAAGGAAAGTCTTAATCCTATCTTAATGTCAAAACCTTAAATTGCGAATATAGACATATCTTAAATACTATTAAATAATAAACGAGGAACTAAAATAACACTATCTTTATTATACAGACCCCCTTCTCAATCAGTGCAAACGGACAGTGAAATTTATGAACAAATTGCAGAAATAACTAACATACAAGATACCGTAATTCTTGGCGATTTCAACTTACCCGTGACTAAATTGGGCGATATTCTTACTTCACACTCTGGCCACGACCTCTTTGCTAACTTGCAAGAGAGTTCACTTTTTCAATTTGTACAATCTCCGACCCGTTGTAATAATGTGCTTGACCTTGTACTCGCAACAAAAGAAGAATTAATAGAGAATTTGAATGTTGGTGATGAATTCAGTAACAGCGACCATCGTACGATAACTTTCACTTTAAAGTTTACTAGTAACAAATCAAATAGCAGCATTGAGAAAGTCCCTAATTTCAAGAAAGCAAATTTTCATAAACTTAAATCAAAGCTTAAAGAAACTGACTGGAGCTTTCTGACTAACAATAACGACATAAATACATCTTGGGAGTGTTTCACAACCACTTACCTTAAGGCAGTGCAAGACTGCATACCATCGAAAATACGGCGTCCAGGCCATAATGATAAGCCCAAATGGTGGAATAAAGATATTTCAGACTGTCTGCTTGCTAAAAAATTTGCTAATGATAGATTAAAATCCTCACAAAATGACGAAGAACGGGTGAAATTTGTAGAGCTACGACGCAAAGCCAAACATTAATTAAGCAAAGTAAAAAGACCCTGGAGTTACATGTTGCGAATCAAAGTAAAACAAACCCGAAAGAATTCTATAGTTATATCAGAAAGAAAAAAGTAGTTACTTCAACTGTTGGACCGTTAGTCGATGAAAATGGAGAATACACCAAAGACGAAGTACAAATGAGTAATGCCCTCAATACCTTCTTTGCATCAGTTTTTACAACCGAAGACCTCAGTGATATCCCTACACCATCGCCGATTCAGATTGATAATTCAGATGTTCTAAGCAATATCACCGTTACAGAGAGAGAAGTATTGAATTGTTTAGATAAACTCAAGGTAAATAAAATGCCAGGACCTGATACAATCTCGCCTAGAGTTCTAAAGGAAGCTAAGGATGAGCTCTCCAAACCACTGACATTGCTATTCAATGAATCCTTGCAGTCTGGGACTATGACTGATCAGTGGAAGCTAGCCAACGTAACACCGTTATTCAAAAAAGGCAGCAAATCCCTACCCAGTAACTATCGTCCAATTAGCTTAACCTCAACTGTATGTAAAATGCTAGAAACGGTCATAAGAGACAGACTCGTACATCACTTAGAGGCAAATAACTTACTTAAAGATACTCAACATGGCTTTCGTAAAAAACGTTCCTGTTTAACAAACCTCTTAGACTTCTTCCACGTTATCCTCAACCTCTACGATGAGAGTAAAGCTGTAGATATTATATACCTTGATTTTCAAAAGGCCTTTGACAAAGTTCCCCACAAACGTTTACTGCTAAAACTAAAAGCTCATGGAATACAAGACGGTGTGTTGAAATGGATAGAAAATTGGCTCAGCGACAGGAAGCAAAGAGTAGTCATAAACGGTAAGGTATCTAAATGGACCAATGTAAGTAGCGGGGTACCCCAGGGATCGGTACTAGGACCAATTATCTTTCTAATTTACATCAACGACATAGATGAGGGTCTCACCTGTACAATCTCAAAATTTGCTGACGATAAAAAAATTGCAAATAGCGTACTCTCAAAAGAACAAGTTGACGATATGCAACACAATCTAGATAAATTGTCACATTGGGCCCAAATTTGGCAAATGAGTTTCAATGCGGATAAATGTAAAGTACTACATATCGGATACCTAAATGAGAAAGCAAACTATTCGATGAATGGCACTCAGCTTAAGAATGTAAACCGAGAAACTGATCTGGGAGTAACAATATTGAGTAACCTAAAACCGAGTCAACAATGTTCAGAAGTTGTTAAGAAGGCAAACAAAATAATTGGCTTTATAGGCAGGTCATTTGAGCATAAATCCAAAAAAGTTATCCTAACCCTTTACAATTCCTTAGTCCGCCCTCTTCTGGAATACTGCGTTCAATCTTGGTGCCCTTATTACCAAAAAGATATAAACAAGCTAGAACGAGTTCAACGTAGAGTTACCAAAATGATACCTAGCCTAAAGAACAAACCATACGAAGAGCGTCTTAGAGAATTAAATATATTTCCTTTAACCCAGCGCAGATTAAGAGGCGACTTAATTCAAGTGTTCAAAATCATCAAAGGCATCGACAATATGAACTGTAGTAAGTACTTCACTATCGACCAATCTAATTACACGCGGGGAAACGGTTGCAAAATTATTGGTAAATCTTTTAACTCACTCGAATCCAAGAATTTCTTCTTCAATCGAGTTGTCAACTTGTGGAATGGGCTTCCCCGAGACGTTATAGACTGCAGCACCGTTGATTCATTTAAACTCCGCCTAGACAAATATCTCGCATCAAACCCGCGACTGACTGCGTTTGTAAATGAATAACTTTATTTTATCCCCCCCCTCAGTTACTAACCCATCTGTCCCCTACTAACTTCCTAATCCTGCCTCGGACATTAGTTCTAGGGCAGTAGTTCCCTTTCCAATGTTCCCTTACCCACTCTAAACCACTGTTTGGACACTTGATCCTCAGTGTTTTGGAGGACAAGCAGCCTAGAAGGGTCACTATATCTGTTGTTGCTTGATTTCCTTTGTACTCCTTTGTACTACACCAACACCACCACCACCCTAGCTTACTACACCAACACCACCACCACCATCCTAGCTTTCTACACCAACACCACCACCACCACCACCCTAGCTTACTACACCACCACCACTACCTTAACTTACTACACCACCACCCTAGCTTAATACACCACCACCACTACCTTATCTTACTACACCACCACCACCCTAGCTTACTACACCACCACCTCTACCTTAGCTTACTACACCACCACCATCCTAGCTTACTACACCAACACCACCACCTCCACCACCCTAGCTTACTACACCAACACCACCACCACCATCCTAGCTTACTACACCAAAACCACCACCACCACCACCTTAGCTTATTACACCATCACCACCACCACCACCACCTTAGCTTATTTACACCACCACCACCACCACCTTAGCTTACTACACCACCACCACCACCTTAGCTCATTACACTAACACCACCACCACCTTAGCTTATTACACCAACACCACCACCACCACCACCTTAGCTTATTACACCAACACCACCACCACCTTAGCTTATTACACCAACAGCATCACCACCTTAGCTTATTACACCAACACCACCACCACCACCACCTTAGCTTACTACACCAACAGCATCACCACCTTAGCTTATTACACCAACACCACCACCACCACCACCACCTTAGCTTACTACACCAACACCACCACCACCACCACCTTAGCTTACTACACCACCACCACCGCCACCATTACCTTAGCTTATTACACCAACCACCACCACCTTAGCTTATTACATCAACACCACCACCACCACCACCCTAGCTTATTACACCATCACCACCACCACCACCACCTTAGCTTATTACATCAACACCACCACCACCTTAGCTTATTACACCACCACCACCTTAGCTTATTACACCAACACCACCACCATAGCTTATTACATCAACACCACTACCACCACCTCAACCTTAGCTTACTACAAAAACACCACCACCACCACCACCACCACCTTAGCTTACTAAACCACCACCCTCACCACCTTAGCGTATTACACCAACACCACCACCCCCACCACCTTAGCTTACTACACCACCACCACCACCACCTTAGCTTACTACACCAACACCACCACTTTAGCTTACTACACCGCCACCACCACCTTAGCTTACTACACCACCACCACCACCACCACCACCTTAGCTTACTACACCAACACCACCACCACCACCACTTTAGCTTACTACACCGCCACCACCACCTTAGCTT
Organism: Paralithodes platypus; assembly: GCA_032716605.1. NCBI lineage: Eukaryota > Metazoa > Arthropoda > Malacostraca > Decapoda > Lithodidae > Paralithodes > Paralithodes platypus. The sequence goes on from CM064580.1 coordinate 30,722,660, forward strand.
ACTACACCACCACCACCATCACCTTAGCTTACTACACACACACCACCACCACCACCCCCAACAACTTAGCTTACTACACCACCACCACTACAACCACCACCACCACCTTAGCTTACTACACCAAACACCAACCCCGGGTGCGGGTGCCCAACCCCGAAAAGAGTTGAAATAGGGGAGCTACCCCCCCTGAGCCAAAGGCGGCTTTCTAGGGCCTTTCCTAGCTGATGCTGAGAGGACTGGGTTCTATTCATGTGGCGATTGGCTGGTGTATTAGAGTGAGAGCTGAGCGATCTCTGCCATACCCATAGCTTACTCTGACTGTTCCTTTTACTTATTTATTATCTAGATCTCAAGTGACGGCGTCCCCTTCCGTGGATTGGCCTCCCTACTGCCAACCTAGAGGTTGGGAGATTGGGAATCAAAGCGTTACATTTTTCATTTAACCCTCAACTTTCCCTTAATAACTGTTGAGGGGTTCAGGGCCTTGGGTGGGGCTTTGGTTTCCCGGGGGTTTCCGCACCCTCCTCAGCTCCCCGCCTTGGAGTGGCTTCGGTCAACTGGGCTTTATTAGTGGTAAGTAGGGAGGGTTTTGCGAGGGCGCTCGTTTATGGCCTTGGCCTTGCTCGGAACCTTGGGGCTGTTCGGCCAGACAGCCTTGGGAACAGCAACAACAAGAACAACAACTACACCAACACCAACACCACCACCACCTTAGCTAATTACTACACCACCACCACCACCCTAGCTTAATACACCACCACCACCTTAGATTACTACAACATCACCACTACCCTAGCTTACTACACCACCACCACCACCCTAGCTTACTACACCACCACCACTACCTTAGCTTACTACACCACCACTACCACCCTAGCTTAATACACCACCACCACCACCACCTTAGCTAATTACTACACCACCACCACCACCCTAGCTTAATACACCACCACCACCTTAGATTACTACAACATCACCACTACCCTAGCTTACTACACCACCACCACTACCTTAGCTTACTACACCACCACTACCACCCTAGCTTAATACACCACCACCACCACCCTAGCTTACTACACCACCACCACTACCTTAGCTTACTACACCACCACTACCACCCTAGCTTACTACACCACCACCACTACCTTAGCTTACTACACCACCACCACCACCCTAGCTTACTACACCACCACCACTACCTTAGCTTACTACACCACCACTACCACCCTAGCTTAATACACCACCATCACCACCTACTTAGCTTACTACAACATCACCACCACCCAAGCTTACTACACCACCACCACCACCACCACCCTAGCTTACTACACCAACACCTCCACCACCACCACCCTAGCTTACTACACCAACACCGCCACCACCACCACCCTAGCTTACTACACCATTGGATTATGTAATGTGTGTGTTTTGTACTGTGTACTGTACATATGTATTGCGAAATAAAGGAATTGAATTGAATTGAATTAACACCAACACCACCACCACCATCCTAGCTTACTACACCAACACCACCACCACCACCACCCTAGCTTACTACACCACCACCACTACCTTTGCTTACTACACCATCACCACTACCCTAGCTTACTACACCACCACCACCACCACCCTAGCTTACTACACCAACACCACCACCACCCTAGCTTACTACACCAACACCACCACCACCATCCTAGCTTTCTACATCAACACCACCATCACCACCACCCTAGCTTACTACACCACCACCACTACCCTAACTTACTACACCACCACCACCACCCTAGCTTAATACACCACCACCATTACCTTATCTTAGTACACCACCACCACCACCACCCTAGCTTACAACACCACCACCACTACCTTAGCTTACTACACCACCACCATCCTAGCTTACTACACCAACACCACCACCTCCACTGCCCTAGCTTACTACACCAACACCACCACCACCATCCTAGCTTTCTACACCAACAGGGCGGGTGCCCAACCCCGAAAAGGGTTGAAATAGGGGTGCTATCCCCCCGCCAAAGGCGGCTTTCTAGGGCCTTTCCTAGCTGATGCTGAGAGGATTGGGTTCTACTCATGTGGTGATGGGCTTGTCTATCAGATTGAGAACTGAGCAATCTCAGCCATACCCATAGCTTACTCTGACTGTTCCTTTTACTTATATATTTTCTAGATCTCAAGTGACGGCGTCTCTTCCGTGGATTGACCTCCCAATCTACCAAGTATGGAAGCCAAAGCGTCACATTTTTCCCTTCCCCTCAACTTTCTCTTCATAATTGCTGAGGGGCACAGGGCCCTGGGTGGGGCTTTGGTTTCCCGGGCGTTTCCGCACCCTCCTCAGCTCCCCGCCATGGACTGGCTTCGGTCACCCAGGCTTTATTGTGGTCGGCGGGGAGGGTTCTGTGGAGGCACTCGGATATGGCCTTGGCCTTGCTCGGGGCCTTGGGGCTGTTCGGCCAGGCAGCTTGGGGAACAACAACAACAACAACAACAACAACAACAACAACTACACCAACACCACCACCACTACCACCACCCTAGCTTACTACACCACCACCACTATCTTAGCTTACTTCACCACCACCACCAACACCCTAGCTTAATACACCACCACCATTACCTTAGCTTACTACACCACCACCCCCACCCTAGCTTACTACACCACCACCACCACCCTAGCTTACTACACCACCACCACCACCCTAGCTTAATACACCACCACCAGCACCCAAGCTTACTACAACACCACCATCTTGGCTTACTACACCACCACCACCACCCTAGCTTACTACACCACCACCACCACCCTAGTTTACTACACCACCACCACCACCTTAGCTTTCTACAACACCACCACCACCACCACCTTGGCTTACTACACCACCACCACCACCTTAGCTTACTAAGCCACCACCTCCACCACCACCCTAGCTTACTACACCACCACCACCACCACCACCTTAGCTTACTACACCACCACCACCACCTTAGCTTACTACAACATTACCACTACCACCACCTTGGCTTACTACACCACCACCACCACCACCTTAGCTTACTAAGCCACCACCATCACCACCCTAGCTTACTACACCACCACCACCACCATAGCTTACTACAACACTACTACCACCACCTTAGCTTACTACACCACCACCACCACGCTAGCTTACTACAACACCACCACCACCACCTTAGCTTACTACACCACCACCACCATCTTAGCTTACTACACCACCACCCCCACGTTAGCTTACTACACCACCACCACCACCTTGGCTTACTACACCACCACCACCACCACCACCCTAGCTTACTACAACACCACCCCCCCCCTTAGCTTACTAAGCCACCATCACCACCACCACCCTAGCTTACTACACCACCACAACCATCCTAGCTTACTACACCACCACCACCGCCACCACCTTAGCTTACTACACTACCAACACCACCCTAGCTTACTACACCACCACCACCACCTTAGCTTACTACAACACCAACACCACCTTAGCTTACTACAACACCACCACCACCACCTTACAGTAGTTTACTACAACACCACCATCTTGGCTTACTACACCACCACCACCACCTTTGCTTACTACAACACCACCACCACCACCACCTTGGCTTACTACACCACCACCACCACCACCTTAGATTACTAAGCCACCACCACCACCACCCTAGCTTACTACACCACCACCACCACCTTAGCTTACTACAGCACTATTACCACCACCCTAGCTTACTACACCACCACCACCACCTTAGCTTACTACAACACCACCACCACCACCTTAGCTTACTACACCACCACCACCATCTTAGCTTACTACACCACCACCCCCACCTTAGCTTACTACACCACCACCACCACCTTGGCTTACTACACCACCACCACCACCACCACCACCACCCTAGCTTACTACAACACCACCCCCACCTTAGCTTACTAAGCCACCATCACCACCACCACCCTAGCTTACTACACCACCACCACCATCCTAGCTTACTACACCACCACCACCACCACCACCTTAGCATACTACACTACCACCACCACCCTAGCTTACTACACCACCACCACCACCTTAACTTACTACAACACCAACACCACCTTAGCTTACTACAACACCACCACCACCACCTTAGCTTACTACACCACCACCACCACCACCCTATAGCTTACTACAACACCACCACCACCTTAGCTTACTGCCACACCACCACCACACTAGCTTACTACAACACCACCACCCTCTTAGCTTACTACACTACCAGCACCACGTTAGCTTACTACACCACCACCACCACCACCTTAGCTTACTACACCACCACCACCCTATAGCTTACTACAACACCACCACCACCTTAGCTTACTGCCACACCACCACCACCACGTTAGCTTACTACACCACCACCACCACCACCTTAGCTTCCTACACCACCAGCACCACGTTAGCTTACTACACCACCAGCACCACGTTAGCTTACTACTCCACCACCACCACCACCTTAGCTTACTACACCGCCACCACCACCTTAGCTTACTACACCACCACCACCACCACCACCTTAGATTACTACACCACCACCACCGCCACCTTAGCTTACTACACCACCACCACCACCTTAGCTTACTACAACACCACCACCACCTTAGCTTACTACACCACCACCACCTTAGCTTACTACAACACCACCACCACCTTAGCTTACTACAACACCACCACCACCTTAGTTTACTACACCACCACCACCACCTTAGCTTACTACAACACCACCACCACCCTAGCTTACTACAACACCACCACCACCTTAGCTTACTACACCACCACCACCACCACCTTAGCTTACTACAACACCACCATCTTGGCTTACTACACCACCACCACCACCGTAGCTTACTACTCCACCACCACCACCTTAGCTTACTACAATACCACCACCACCACCACCTTGGCTTACTACACCACCACCACCACCTTAGCTTACTAAGCCACCACCACCACCACCCTAGCTTACTACACCACCATCACCACCACCTTAGCTTACTACACCACCACCACCACCCTAGCTTACTACACCACCACCACCACCACCTTAGCTTACTACACCACCACCACCACCTTAGCTTACTACAATACCACCAGAATCAGAATCAGAATGTGAGGTGAGGCCTTACTAGTAGTGAAATAAGAGATTAGAGCAAGACAAGTAGGGGTTAAATATGAAGAGTTGAAGAGTTTGAAAAGATGGTGGGCTGTCCACCTAGCTATTGTTTTTGCTACGTATCCTATATATCCGCAAGAATTCCCGTCGCGAGCAACCACAGCCAACCCCGGCTTCTCCAGATTTCCTTTCCAGAAAGAAGAACCCGATAGGCCCCCTGCCTGGGGTCCGCCAAGGCGGGCCCCAGGCAGGAGTACTATCGTTTATATATATTGACTTCATTAGGAAAATTATGTTGAGTGGACAGTCAAGGGCTCAAGCAGTGCACCAGCTTGAGAGCATCGCCACTTGACTGCCCCTATAATTATGTGGTACTGTGGGATTGTTTTGAGGCACTGACAGCTCCCTCACAGGGTCGGTGCTACCCCAGAGGGATCTGTACTAGCACTCTGGTATGTAAGTCATGGGATACTGGCGGAAGTATTGCTGGGTGCTCTACCGCATCCCCCGTCTGCATTGCCCCTGGTTGAGTCGTATTGGTACCGTTATATTGAATGTCATATTCGGTTATGGTCATATTTGGTGAGTTTTATAAGAACGAGTTTGTCTCAATCGTGATGTAAGTTGTCTTACCTTGCTTCCTCCTGATCATATCGCCAGTTTACCCCTCCAGCTGGAGCCAAGACCACACCGAAGTGATCCTTGGCTCAGCCTTGAGACGCACCCGGCTAATAATGATCTGAAATTCGGCTGTAATGGATTATTTAGTGATGCTATAAGAGGTGATCGCCTTATTAGTGATATATAATGTTTTTACCCTGCTTCCTCCCGGTCATATTGCCAGTTTGCCCCTCCAGCTGGCTCAGCCTTTAGGTGCATCCAGCTAATATTGATCGGAAATTCAGCTGAATCAATAGCATTCTAAGTGAATCTTGGTTCGGGTAGTGGCGCTTCTACAATGGTCCTGGAAGTGGGGAACCAACTGTGACCAATGTGGTCTCCCTGTAGCCAGTCCATAATGGGGTCGTTCATTTGACTGTATTTTCTCACCAGGTTTTTTGCTCTTTCCGCTAGTTTTATGTTCATGGGATATATATTAGCCTCCATGTGTATTTCCTCTGTTGTCTTTGTGTATGGGAAGTATTCATTGAATGAAAATCTTAGTGCTCTGTTTTGTATTTTCTGTAGCTGTGATATCTGGGTTTTGCTTAGGGCACATAATGGTGTCGCTGGGTACTCTATTATAGGTTGCAGTTTTATATGTGGTGGGAGATCTTTTAGTTTGTATAGCTCACTTAATGCTTGTTTCCCCTTGATTGTTAAGTCCTTGACATGTCTGCAATAACCTGTTGTAGTGATCTGTAGTCCCAATATTTTACCTTTATGTGTATAATCTATAAACGCTCCATTTGCTACTACTTCCTCATATGTTTTGTTTGCAATATTGATTAGAGCGAATTTAGTCTGGTTAGTTTTTATTTTCCAGCTTTTTTCAAACGTGTTGATTTTTTCTATTTCTGCACCAACAAGCTCTGCCATAAGTCTTTTTGATTTTCCTCTGTAAGTGATAATTAGAGTTATGTCGTCGGCATATGTGATATTATGGCAATCTATTGCAGGCTCGGGCAAGTCTCTGGTGTAAAATAGTGTATAGGGTTGGCGAAAGAATTCCCCCTTGTGGTACTCCACTTTGTATTACTATTTCTGGCCCCATTAATGTTCCCACACGTATACTGACTGTGCGGTCCACGAGGTAATCACATAATATTTTCTCAAAGTAGGAAGATAAGCCTAGTTGTAATATTTTGAATTTGAGTCCCTCATGCCACACCTTGTCAAATGCCTTAGACACGTCATGTAGAACTATTGAGCATTGGTCACGGCGACTCTTAGCATGGGCTAATATTTCAGAAGTAACCATAAGTGCTGTGCCTGTGCCTCGGTGTTCCCGGAACCCATGCTGCGAGCTTGGTAGTAAATTGTTATGGTTGAGATGTGATTTTAGCCTTGTATTGATGATTTTTTCTAATAATTTTCCGGGTACTTCTAATAAGGTGATTGGTCTATAGTTTCTTGGGTTGACAGGTGATTTAGATCCCTTTGGTGTTAGGTTAATAATACCCTTTTTCCACTTGTCTGGAAAATAGCCTAGGCATAGTGAATCATTAAATATCTCAACAAGTTGCTTTGGGGCTCTTTCGGGGATATTTAGTAGAATAAGTTTGTTTATATTACTATATCCCGGGGTGTTATTTTTCAGTTTGTGTATCAGGTGTTTAACTTCTCTATTGTCGCGTTTCTTGTCGTTTGGCTGGTATTGTCGAATCTGGTGTGGTCTATATGGGTGAAAGGTATGGTTCTTTCTAAATTCTTATTTAGGTATGTGTGCACCTCCTCCTCCTTTTCATCATCAAAGTCTAGGTTCGCCTCTTCCGAGATTTTGAAGACATCCTTCCATATGTTCCTGAAGATTTCCTCTTTTTTCTTGCTGTCGTAAATTTTGTTATTATCACTGTCTAGAATAATATTATGGGGGGGATGTATTTGCCGTCGCTTTCATTGTCTTAATTTACTGCCAAAAAGATACAGGGTTTTTTGCATTATCAATTAGGTATTAGACATTAGTTTCCCAGTTTTTGCAACTGCTGTCTCGGCATTCATTAACCAGTTGTTGTTTTAGCCTTCTGTATTGGTTATAGTCTACCCAGGTCCAACCGTTTCTAATGCTGTTGTTGTAGAGTCCGTTGAAGCGAGCTTGGATATTTCTATTTTTTTTATTTATGATAGGTTTTGATATGGTCTTTTTCGATCCCATTAGGATTGCCCCCTGTATACCCTTTAGAACCGCTTCATACCAGTCATTTATATTTTTGTCCACAATCTCCATTCCTTCATAACGACTCCAGTCATAATCGTTCTGGATTTCGGAGTTGACTATATCTTTGAAGAGATCCCAGTTTGCTTTACTGAATAATGGTCTTTCTACTGTGGGTTCAAGGATTGCTTTTGAAGTTATTGTAAGGAGCACCGGAAGGTGATCTGAAGATGTGAGTGGTCCAGTTTCGATTTTGGTATTATGATAAGTTTAAGTGTTGCTAATGATGATATCTGGGGTAGTCACTGCATTATGACATAAGTATGTGGGGAAATGTGGGCCTAGATGAATCATCCTATGGTCTATGAATCGCATAAGGTTGTTGCCCACATTGTTATTTGTATTGTGACCAAGTCTTCTGTGCTTGGCATTTAGATCTCCAATTATATACATGGGTTCATTATTTTACAGCAGTTTATGAAAATCAGGAAACGGCAGGAATGGTCTTCTTGGGGGCAGATATGTGGTAGCTATGTTAATTGGTCCTGTATTTGTATAAATCTTCAGGCTTAAGACGTCTGTATGGAAGTCATCATCAAGTTTATGTTTAATATTTGTTTTAAACAACACTGCTGAGCCATCATTTCGTTCACTACTCGAGTTAATTTTGTAAGTTGTATATCCAGATATGTTGATAGTTTGGTCAGGTTTCGCTCCATGGCTATTAAGTGTTATGATATCTGGATCCAGTTCTTTGTATATATTTGCCAACTCCGTTTTCCGGGTTTCCCAGTGAAGAACATTGTGATGAACTATTCTGATGGTCTCCATGTTAATCAGATGATCTTCTTACCCTTGGGTCTCTGTTACCCGGTAGAGGTGATTTGTCCACCTGACGCCCAGGCCTCAATTTCCTGAATTCACTCTCCTCTAGCGTCTCCCAGCAACCTTTAAGGTCGATATCACTGTTTGTAAGCTTTTGAAATATATCTTCATCTTCATAGTCTGCATTGGTGTACAACCACTTGTATTTCCTACTTTGAAGTCCGTTGACCAACTGCTTTCGGCCAAAAAAGTCTGTTGGCCATCCTTGTGCTATAGTTGTGGAGATTTTTAGTCCTATACCTGTACCCTTTAACTTAGCATTGATGGTGGGTTGTCTCAATGTGAGTTCCTTCTCCTTCTCTCTGCGTTCTGAGCTTGATGGTTTTTTGTTAGTGTTTTTCTTGTTTGCTTTCTTTTTTGGTCGATTTGTGGTTGCAGTTGCTGTCTCCGTGGATTCCTCCTCCATCACCTCTTCCTCCTCCAATTCGGGGCAATCCTCCTCTGTGTCAGTGCCTAGGCCCTTAAGAATTTTGGCTGAAGGTGGATTATTTGGTACATTTAATGTTGGCAAGTTGTTTCTTCGGAACAGGTCATTTAGTGTGATGTCGTATGTTCCTGGCTCTCCTACGTTGATCACGTGTGCATATAAAATGCATTCTAGGATTTTGGTTGCCGAGCCTTTTGATAGTCCAAGCTCAGGGTTCCGGAAGTCAGTTGTTCTTGCCTTGTCACTATAGGTTATTGTAGGTGATGTTTTACTCCCTTCTATCATCTTACGTTTGTCTTTAAGTGCTGTTTTCCTCTCTGGACATGCCATCGCTAGTGTTCGATGGTCACCCTTGCAGTTTATGCACTTTTTAACTGTGTTTGTGCACTCTTTCCAAGTATGATTCATTTCACTACATTCAGAGCAAATCTTGTAATCTTTACCTTTCTTGCAGTTGTTGGTTGTATGGTCTTCAATCTTATAGCAACGCATACACGATTTGATCGGGATGAAGTTCTCCTGTTTTATTTGGGTAGCTGGTACACTCACATTGAACATGATCATACTGATGACTGTAGCTTTGTTGGCTAATTTGGTTTGGTTGAAGGTGATTTTTAGAGTGTTGCTCTGTTGAAACTTGTACACTTGCTCAACACCATCTTTGGCCCATTCATTTCTTTGTTCGATCTCAGTGGTTACATCATCTTCGGAGTTCTGGTAAATGTGATCATCTATGGCAAACAGAAGCACAGATTTTTTGGCTTTGATTTCTGGTGGCAGTAGAGCCGTGAATTCCTGCTTGTTCAATTCATCAAGAGTGGAAGTCTGAAAAAGTTTGTCTGTGTCACTGTCATCTTTGATGAGAATGACAAATCCATCATCAATGGGGATTATTCGGGTCGCATAAATCCCAAGCTTGCCCAAAATGCTGAGGAGTACTGTTTTGGATGCTCTTAATTTGGGCCGGGGGTGTTTAATCTTACCTCGCGCCATGGTTTATTACAGAATGGCCATTGAAGGGGTTAGGCTGGATGACTAGTTTGAAAAAGCATATGCATAAGTTTGTGGATCAAGAAGCTAGGACGTCCGACCAAAGCAGCCAATCAGCTAGGCTGCTTGGACTTGCAAAAGCTTCAGCTGTTTACAGGATCAAGATACGTCAAGATACGAGACGCTCCTCTCTGATTGGCCGATGCGAGCCAAACTCGATCTTCCACACTCAGCTGTATTAGGTGACTATTGGTGAGATTATGTTAAATAATAGATTGCCTCAAAGGGCTTGACTTTATAGATAAAAAGTGTAAAATAACTATCAGGCCACTAAAATCTCTTGAACCATCCACATTTTAAACAACTAAGAGAGCGCACAGTTAAAAATAAAGCTAAAAGTATGAAAAGTCCTGGAGTTAGAGAAATATAGTGAAGCGTGAAAATACGCTGGGCAAAAATTAAAATGGAAATTGGAATGCTCTGTTTGAGGTCCTGTTAAAAAAAAAAAAAAAAAAAAAGGAGTTGCAAATAAAACCTAAGACGTACCCAGGGCACCCCAAAGGGGTGCCCTAAAAGCTGAAAACCTACCAAGTCCCTTGGACTCAGGATCCCAGATACTTGCCACCTGCTAAAAAGTGTCGCACAAGCTCTGGGACCCCCGCCGGAGGGATAACTAACACTACTTGAAGAATAAAAACCCTACCCGCCTGCCTCCTATAACCAGGGGATAATCCCCCCCCCCCCCCTCTTCGTGGCAATGCCTTCAGGGTTCGGCTTAGTACTACAGGCGGGTGTCTAGTGGGCAGGGTGGGTACTTAAACAAAAAATGAAAAAAAAAAAAAAAAAAAGGGGTTGCATTACATAAACAGGACCTCTCCGCACCCCCAGAGCAATAAACCCACCCCCCCCCCCCCCCCATCCCCCCACTCCTCAAAACACCCACCCCCCCGCCCCATAAACTTCCAGACAACTTACACCCCACATCCCCCTGACCCTTAACAAACCCCCACCGCCAAACAACTCTTTCGTATAGTTTTTTACATTTGCTTTTCTTTTATCTCTTTTTTTTTGTTTTTTTATTTTTTGTTTTTTTGGTTCATTATATATCCAAGCAGGGTTCTCCTGAAGGAGGTGAAGGCTGCAGGGGCTTGCTGGAACTGGGCTGGAGGACTGGACTGGACTGGACTCGACAGTGGTGTTGTCTCGTCGAACAGTGGTCCACCACCACCCTAGCTTACTACACCACCACCACCACCACTTTACCATACTACACCACCACCACCACCTTAGCTTACTATACAACCACCACCACCTTGGCTTACTACACCACCACCCTAGCTTACTACAACACCACCCCCACCTTAGCTTACTAAGCCACCACCACCACCACCACCACCCTAGCTTACTACACCACCACCACCATCCTAGCTTACTACACCACCAACACCACCACCTTAGCTTACAACACCATCACCACAACCCTAGCTTACTACAACACCACCACCTCCACCTTAGCTTCCTACACACCACCACCTACCACCCTAGCTTACTACAACACCACCACCACCTTATTGTTCTTACTGCAACACACCAACCACCACGCTAGTTTTTACTACAACACCACCACCCTCTTAGCTTACTACACCACCACCACCACCTTAACTACTACACCTACACCCCACCACCACCTCTAGCTTGACTACACCACCACCACCACCACCTTAGCTTACTTACACCACCACCACCACCCTTAGTTTACTACAAACAACCCCCCACCTTTGCTTACTGCACCACCACCACCACTCTTAGCTTACTACAACCCCCACCACGCAACCTTAGCTTACTACACCACCACCACCACCTGTCCTTTGCTTACTGCACCACCACCCACCACCTTAGCTTACTACACCACCACTCCCACCTTAGCTTTTTTTACATCACACACACCACCACCACCTAGCGTACTACCGCACCACCACCACCTTAGCTTACTACACCACACCACCACCACCTTAGCGTACTACACCACCACCACCACCCTTAGATTACTGCACCAAACCACCACCACCTTAGACTTACTACAACAACACCCCCACCTTAGCTGTACTACACCACCACCACCCACCGTAGCGTAAGCACCTACAACCACCACCACCACTTAGCTTACTACAAACACCACCACACCCTTAGCTTACTACAACACCACCACCACACCTTTACTCTTACTACAACACCACCACCACCTTAGTTTACTACACCACCACCACCACCTATAGTACTACAACACCACCACCACCACCACCTTAGTGACTACCACACACCACCACCGTATCTTACTACAACACCACCACCCACCACCTTAGTTAATACAACACCACCACCACCTTCTTATCTACTACAACACCACCACCCACCTTAGTTTACTACACCACCACACCTTATCATACTCAACAACCAACCACCACCTTAGTTTACTACACCCCCCACCCACCTGATCTTACTACAACACCACAACACACCAAAGGAGTTTACTACACCACCAACCACCTTATCTTACTACAACAACACCACCACCTTAGTGTATACACCACCACCACCACCTTATCTTACTACAAACACCACCACCACATTAGTTTACTACACCACCACCACCTATTCTTACTACAACACACCCAACACCACCGTTAGTTTACTACAACACCCCCACCTTTGCTTACTGCACCACCACACATTAGTTTACTACACCACCACCACCACCACCTTAGTTTACTACAGCCACCACCACCACCTTTTGCTACTTACACCATCACTACCACAGTAGTTTACTACACACCACCACCACCACACCTTAGTTCACTAAAAACACAAAACACCACACTTAGCTTACTGCAACACCACCACCACCTTAGTTTACTACCACAACCACCACCACCACCTTAGTTTACTACAACACCACCTGTCCCACCTTAGGTTAACTACAACACCCCCACCTTTGCTTACTGCACCACCACCACCACCTTAGCTTACTACAACACACCAACACCACAACCACCTTAGCTTACTACACAACACCACCACCAACAACCACCACCCACCACCTTAGCTTTACTACAACACCACCACCACCCTTAGCTTTACTACAACACCACCACCACCTTTAGCTTACTACAACACCACCACCACCTTATCTTACTACAACACCACCACCACCCTAGCTTACTACACCACCACCACCACCCTAAGCTTACTACCACCAGCAACCACCACCTTAGCTTACTACAACACACACCACCAGCCTTATCTTACTACAAACACCACCACCACCCTAGCTTACTAACACCACCACCACACCACCCTAGCTTACTACACCACCACCACCAAAACCCTAGCTTACTTACAAACACCACAACCACCACCCCAGCCTAGCTTACTAAACCACCACCACCGCCACCTTAGCTTACTACACCACTACCACCACCACACACCACTCTAGCTTACTACACCACCACCACCACTTATCTTACTACACCACCACCAACACCTTAGCTTACTACAACACCACCACCACCACCTTAGCTTACTACACCACCACTACCGCCACCCTAGCTTACTACACCATCACCACCACCACCACCACCACCCTAGCTTACTACACCACCACCACCATCCTAGCTTACTACACCACCAACACCACCACCTTAGCTTACAACACCATCACCACAACCCTAGCTTACTACAACACCACCACCTCCACCTTAGCTTACTACACCACCACCTCCACCCTAGCTTACTACAACACCACCACCACCTTATCTTACTGCAACACCACCACCACACTAGTTTACTACAACACCACCACCCTCTTAGCTTACTACACCACCACCACCACCTTAACTTACTACACCACCACCACCACCTTAGCTTACTACACCACCACCACCACCACCTTAGCTTACTACACCACCACCACCACCTTAGTTTACTACAACACCCCCACCTTTGCTTACTGCACCACCACCACCACTTTAGCTTACTACAACACCACCACCACCTTAGCTTACTACACCACCACCACCACCTTTGCTTACTGCACCACCACCACCACCTTAGCTTACTACACCACCACCACCTTAGCTTACTACAACACCACCACCACCTTAGCTTACTACACCACCACCACCACCTTAGCTTACTACACCACCACCACCACCTTAGCTTACTACACCACCACCACCACCTTAGCTTACTGCACCACCACCACCACCTTAGCTTACTACAACACCACCCCCACCTTAGCTTACTACACCACCACCACCACCTTAGCTTACTACACCACCACCACCACCTTAGCTTACTACAACACCACCACCACCTTAGCTTACTACAACACCACCACCACCTTATCTTACTACAACACCACCACCACCTTAGTTTACTACACCACCACCACCACCTTATCTTACTACAACACCACCACCACCACCTTAGTTTACTACAACACCACCACCACCTTATCTTACTACAACACCACCACCACCTTAGTTTACTACACCACCACCACCTTATCTTACTACAACACCACCACCACCTTAGTTTACTACACCCCCACCACACCCACCTTATCTTACTACAACACCACCACCACCTTAGTTTACTACACCACCACCACCTTATCTTACTACAACACCACCACCACCTTAGTTTACTACACCACCACCACCTTATCTTACTACAACACCACCACCACCTTAGTTTACTACACCACCACCACCTTATCTTACTACAACACCACCACCACCTTAGTTTACTACAACACCCCCACCTTTGCTTACTGCACCACCACCACCTTAGTTTACTACACCACCACCACCACCACCTTAGTTTACTACACCACCACCACCACCTTTGCTTACTACACCATCACTACCACCTTAGTTTACTACACCACCACCACCACCACCTTAGTTTACTAAAACACCACCACCTTAGCTTACTGCACCACCACCACCACCTTAGTTTACTACACCACCACCACCACCTTAGTTTACTACAACACCCCCACCTTAGTTTACTACAACACCCCCACCTTTGCTTACTGCACCACCACCACCACCTTAGCTTACTACAACACCACCACCACCACCACCTTAGCTTACTACAACACCACCACCACCACCACCACCACCACCTTAGCTTACTACAACACCACCACCACCTTAGCTTACTACAACACCACCACCACCTTAGCTTACTACAACACCACCACCACCTTATCTTACTACAACACCACCACCACCCTAGCTTACTACACCACCACCACCACCCTAGCTTACTACACCAGCACCACCACCTTAGCTTACTACAACACCACCACCACCTTATCTTACTACAACACCACCACCACCCTAGCTTACTACACCACCACCACCACCCTAGCTTACTACACCACCACCACAACCCTAGCTTACTACAACACCACAACCACCACCAGCCTAGCTTACTAAACCACCACCACCGCCACCTTAGCTTACTACACCACTACCACCACCAACACCACTCTAGCTTACTACACCACCACCACCACTTATCTTACTACACCACCACCAACACCTTAGCTTACTACAACACCACCACCACCACCTTAGCTTACTACACCACCACTACCGCCACCCTAGCTTACTACACCATCACCACCACCACCACCACCACCCTAGCTCACAACACCACCACCACCATCACCCTAGCTTGCTACACCACCACCACCACCACCCTAGCATACTA
Source organism: Paralithodes platypus (assembly GCA_032716605.1). NCBI lineage: Eukaryota > Metazoa > Arthropoda > Malacostraca > Decapoda > Lithodidae > Paralithodes > Paralithodes platypus. The sequence goes on from CM064580.1 coordinate 30,738,748, forward strand.
CACCACCACCACCACCACCACCTTAGCTTACTACACCACCACCACCACCACCACCCTAGCTTACTACACCGCCACCACCACCACCCTAGCTTACTCCACCACAACCATCACCTTATCTCACTATAACACCACCACCACCTTAGCTTACTACACCACCACCACCACCCTAGCTTATTACACCACCACCACCGCCACCCTAACTTACTACATCACCACCACCACCACCACCACCACCACCCTAGCTCACAACACCACCACCACCACCCTAGCTTGCTACACCACCTCCACCACCTTAGTTTACTACAACACCACCACCAAATTAGCTTACTACACCACCACCACCATCCTAACTTACTACACCACCACCCCCGCCACCATTGCTCACTACACCACCACCACCACCACCACCACCCTAGCTTAATTACTACACCACCACCACCACCTTAGCTTACTACACTACCACCACCTTAGCTTACTACACCACCACTACCACCTTAGCTTACTCCACCACCACTACCACCATAGCTTACTACACCACCACCACCACCTTAGCTTCCTACAACACCACCCCCACCTTAGCTTACTACAACACCACCACCTTATCTTACTACTACACTTATCTTACGACACAAGTATAGATTTATACGAAAAACTAGTATTACCCATCTTATTGTACGGTAGTGAAATATGGGGCTGTGAGAATATTGATCACCTAAAAAGGACATGCAATAGCTTTTTGAAGAGACTTTTGAGGTGAATAAATCAACTGCAACATGTATGGTGTATGGTGAATTAGGTTTTAGAAGTTTGCAGGAAATCATAGACAATAGAATGGTAAATTTTTGGTTTAGGATTATAAGTGATACGGAAAATAAAATTTCATGTGTTTTGTATAGATTAATGAAAGTTTTGTATGATCGAGAACAGTACAAATTACCCTGGTTAAATAATATCAAATGCTTTCTAGATAGCAATGGAATGTCGCATGTATTTAATGATGTAAATAATATTAATGGTAACTGGTTTAAAGAATCATTTAAACTTAGATCTAGTGATATTTATAGGCAAAAATGGACGGAGGAAATTAATAGAAGTAGTGTTTGTTTGAATTACAGAATAATGACGGTCGATTACCGCATCCAAGATTATTTACTTAAACTGCCAAAGCAATATTCAATAAGGTTGTGTAAATTCAAATGTGGTAATCATATGCTGCCTATTGTCAGCGGTAGACACAACAACATAAATGTAAACGAGCGAATTTGTACGTTATGTAACAGTAATATAGTCGGCGATGAATTCCATTTTTTGTTCAAATGTTCACATTTGAATGTTTAAAGAAGGCAGTACCTTAACAAATATTATTATAATAATCCTAATTCTATGAAAATGTCACAGTTATTCAGCAGTACACAACATGCAGTTATATTAAAACTTGCCAAATTTGTAGGAGAAATTATGAATTATTTCAAGACATAAAGTCTTGAACTTACAACAAGGCCACCAGTCAAGTTGAAATATTATGTACAAATAATGTTGTTGTTTTGTATATGTGTTATTGTATTTTGTATTTGTATTGAAGTATGTACTCTTAATACCCCACTTGGGGTCGCTCGAGTTAATAAACCTTTCAAACCTTTCAAAACCACCCCCACCATCTTAGCTTACTAAAACACCACCACTACCTTAGCTTACTACAACACCACCACCATCTTAGCTTACTACACCACCACCTTAGCTTACTACATCACCACCACCACCTTAGCTTACTATAGCACCACCACCACCACCTTAGCTTACTACAACACCATCACCACCTTAGCTTACTACAACACCATCACCACCTTAGCTTACTACACCACCACCACCACCACCTTAGCTTACTACAACACCACCACCACCTTAGCTTACTACACCACCACCACCACCAACTTAGATTACTACAACACCACCACCACCTTAGCTTACTAATCCACCACCACCACCACCTTAGCTTACTACACCACCACCACCACCTTAGTTTACTCCACCACCATCACCACCTTAGCTTTCTACACCACCACCACCACCACCCTAGCTTACTACACCATCACCACCACCACCCTAGCTTACTACACCATCACCACCACCACCCTAGCTTACTACACCAACCAGACATGTCAAACATCCCCAATGTCATCCTGGGTGGTGACTTGAACGCCAAGTCGTCAGCTTGGCTTGTCAAAAATCCTGACTCAGAGGGCTAGTGATCAACAACCAAACAGGTAACTTCTTTATTCTCAATACCATCCATCAACATCCCATATTCCCCACCAAGCCCTTTACCACCCACAGAGCACTTACACCAGGAAACCAAAATCCTCAAAATCAAGGATCACCTTGATTTAAGAGGCACACAATTTCTCTCTGCAGCTTCCACATGCCAACACCACCCACTACACTACATGGCAGAGCATCCACACACATCAAGAAAAATCAAAACAACACCTAGCACTCGTTTTGATACATAAATACTGTCTTTACTCCCCCCTTGCCCACCCCAAGACAGCCTCCAAGAGCATATCCATACTCATATCACCCACTGATCTATCCAGTCACTCAAAGACAACACTCAGCTACATGCACGGCCCCCTGAAGTCCATCCCACAGAATCCCTCCTTTCCCATGAGGACAAGAGTCCACCTGGCTAGGCTGCGATGTGGGCACCATCCAGCCCTTCTGAGTTATCTTAAGAGGCTGGATCACTCTGTCCAGGACACCTGTCTGGGTTGTAACACAACACCACACACTATCAAACACACTAACACCACTACCCTAGCTTACTACTGTCCATACTTTTATTCCAGGAGCATGGACACTTGGACAGTCTAATCTCAAGTTATAAGTCTAAGTTTGTAGGATTCAGGATCATAATAATATGATTTACTATAAATGGGAAGAACATTAAATTATGTTCTGCTTTGGATATTGTGTATTATATCATTCCTATTAACTTAGGTAATTATAAAAAGGGGAGGAAAATATATCCCGACTTGTTCGCGCATGCATGGAAGTAAAGGACTTCCCACAAATATTGTCAGGGATGTCACTAGCTCTCCAACCTCCAGTGCCATAAGTTCTATTTCTCGTTTTCTCTCATTCCATTCCATTTCCCACTTAGTACTAACCTATTCGTGTATTCCGATCAATTCACTGATCATCTATCATCATCTACATTATGATTTAAGTCTAGAAGCCCCCTTCTGTTATAACTATCAACTAAATTCCTTTCACTCACCTCTTATTTATCACCCAATTCCATCGCCATCTTGTTGCCCTAGTTTCCCAACCCAACTCCCCTTTCCCGTCGCCTACTCATCATTATCCAGGTAATATATACTAATATATGGTTATTGATCTATCTACAGTCTACTAAAGCCATCAATAATAATAATAACTATATAATAAATGGTCCTTCGACGGTTTATTGTGGTGTAGTGGCGGCGCGGGTTGTTGTGTTTTGGGTTGGCGCCTTGGTTGTTTTTATATTCTCGCTTTGTTTGTGTGTCGGCTGCGAAGGTCGCCTCATGGCCCATGGGTTTTTTAAGCATGGCGTGGCGTGGCGTGGGGGGGGTAGGCGAGGATTTTTATTATATACCAGAGAGGGCGGGGAATCCTGGATCAATAACAAAAGTGTCAATAATTGGCCATTCGGTTATAAAAGATCTCTATGTTGATAAACCGATCTATCACCCTTTCTTTACTGTGACCCCTCTGGCAGCCCCTAGCGCCATTCACCTCTCTGTGAGGGTCAGATGCTTGGACCCGTCTAGTGAGCTGGAGGCCCCACTTAACTTTCTTGGTCATTGGGGACAATGATATCCGACACAGCATTGTGCCTAAAAGGTTAGCTAACCAGATCCAGCAGTTGGCAAAGGGTATTGAGAGTGAGACAGAAGGTTGTTGTAGGATCATAGGCATCGAAAAGCGGCAGAACCCTAGAGGCATTGGAGCGGATGAGTTTAATAAAATCAGGAACTCCGTAAACCAGTGGCTACAGCGGAATCTGCCATACACCCGAAGCCGCTACTCATCCATGAACACGGTGACAGCCGATTTTGCGTCGGATGGTGTGAACTTGAATTATCCAGCCTCAGATCGGCTGTTCCTTGAGTTGGTGGAGTCGGCTCAAGTATTTTTTGGTGCCGATGCAACAGCCCTAGTGGATAGAAAATTTTCTGAGTTGAATATGTAATTTAGCCCAACACCATGTTGCATTCTAAAGTATCACTAATTAGGTTAGCTTTATAATCCACTTGTGGAAATGACACTGGGGAGTGGGTCAGTCGGGGCATGTCTGGTAGCCTGGAGGCAGTTTCTGCCATGGCCATTCCTTTTGGGGCGCTTCCTCTGGAAGCGAGGCGTCAGATTTTATGATTGATGATGAGGTTAGCTGTATACCCATTCAAAACTTAATTTTTTCTTTAAGGCTGGCCTAAATAAATTCATAAAATTTAAATTTGTCATAAAATTAGCCTAACCTAAATTGAATTTGAGTATTTCTATAATGTTAGCCTAACCTAAGTTTAATGCTCACTAATTAATTAAGTTTTGGTTTCTAGCAAGTTAGCCTAATCTTCTAAATTTAATTTTCCATAAATTAAGCTTAATCTTCTAAATTTAGCATCATGTTAGCCTAACCTATTGAATTAAAATATCTAGCCTACCAAATGTATTTGTTTGCGACTTAAAATGTTGGCCTAACCACGAATGATAAATTAAATAAATGTATTTCAACATGTGTGTTATTCCCTTGATCCTTGATATAACTATGTATTAATTCCGAGTTTACCGCCTATGGATACCGTCGCTCGTGTTTAAGTGTTCATTCCAAACCGAGTTTGATCGGCGGGAGATCTCTTTCTTTGTTTCAAATAAAATATTTGTAAAATTTTGTGCTTCACAATTTTCTTTTGTTTATGACTAAAGGTGGCATTATGGACACTCTAGCCGAAGGCAAACGCCGTAGGGTGGGTATTAAAAGTTAATTAACGGTCCTGTCAATAAACTTAGAAGAGTTCTTGGAAACAGCAACTCGAGTAGAAGTCGAGGCAAAATTGCATAGCGTGCAGACACAGGTGACCAAGTTTGAACCCAATCAAGAAGTCTTGTTGCCGCTATATACCTCCGACGAAGGATATTTTAGATAGAACCAAGAGGATGCCATCTACTAATTTGACATCAATGGGATCATCGCCAGCTTGAAGGATAAACTGGGTAAACCAGAAGGGCAAACTCGATCCGGCAATAAGAAGGAATCGGGAGTTAAATTGCCGCACCTGACTATGCCCACCTTCGCCGGCAACCACACATTATGGACTGGATTTTGGGATATGTTCAGATGTGTGGTGCATGAGAAGGCTGACTTAAGTGCAATTTAAAAACTGACATATTTAAAGGGTCAGCTACAGGGAGATGCTTACAAACTCATAGAAGGCTTCACGGTTGAGGGTGCAAGCTTTGCCCCCGCCATAGAATTACTTCAAGAAACTTTCGGGCATCCCAACAGAGTAAAAGTGGCACGCCGCCAATGGCTCTCCTCTCACTCTACTGACCAACCTGGTGAACAAGCCTACGTCTTTTCTATCATAAATTACCTAGAGCAACTGGTCCAGCAACCCACCCGTATCCCGGATCGCTTCGGAGATCTGCCCAACATTCTTGACTTATTTCTGACTTCTAACCCTTCTTCTTACACTGTCAATCTTTTCTCTCCTTTGGGCTCCACCGACCATAAACTTATCTCCGTCACCTGTCCTATCTCTTCAGTACGGCCATCTGATCCTCCCAGCCGGCGGCGCTTGTAGCACTTTGGTGCTGCCGACTGGGAGGCTCTCCGGCAGTATTTCTTTGAGTGCCCATGGAATGACTTCTGCTTCCGTGGCCGAGGACCCTCAGAGAGTGCTGAACGCATTACCGAGGTAATCCTCTCAGGCATGGAAGCGTACATTCCATTTTCTTTCTCTCAGTCTAATGCAAACAAATCTTGGTTTATTCACGCTTGTTCTACTGCTGTCCACAACAAGGAGGAAGCATTCAAACGGTACCGACGCCTTAAAACTCAAGAATCTCATTCTTCCTATGTTTCTGCCCGGAATCAAGCCAAATATGTTCTTCGACTTGCCAAGCACTCTTTCATCAATAATAAATGCACTGAACCATCTAACTCTAGCTCTTCCCAAGCTTTCTGGCATCTAGCCAAAAACCTCTACAACAACTTTTCTTCCTCGTCTTTCCCTCCCCTTTTCCGCTCTGATGGCACAACTATCACTTCTTCCTCTGACAGAGCTGAACTCATTGCTCAAACTTTTGTCAGAAACTCTACCTTGGATGATTCCGGTGCTATTCCTCCCTCTCCACCCCCCTCTCTCCTACTTATGCCTAATATCGTAATCTCTTTTAACCCTTAATTAGCGGCGAGCAACATAAGTCGAGTATAATAAATCTGGACTATCTGGCGGCGCTCGACATAGGTCGTGTGGCAATTTCAGCACGTAATGTTGCTGAGAGAGAGAGACAAGTGGTGGCAGGAGAGTAGCGAGCGTATGACTGCTCCAGACCACCGCGGCGAACCTACTGACACGAATCCCACTTCCTCCCTCCCTCTCTCACTCGCTATATACGGAATTGTATGGGGAAAGTGCCGAATTACATGCTTTTTGCACTCGCGTTGCACGGTTGTTGCAAGAAAACTAGCCATCATAAAAGGATCGTTATGGTGTCATTGGAAAGCTCTGTTTATGCCCTTTCAGGGATAGATACCTGTTTTACGCTCTGGGTCTTATTTAGGCATGAAAATGATCACGTAAACAGACCTATTTTGGGTAAAAACAACCCGCTGGGCGGTACATATAAATAAACCGCCTAGGCCGCTCGTAAGGTGTTAAAGATGCACTTTCTACCCTCTCTGGGCTTAATTCTAAGAAGGTGTACAGTCCGGACGGTGTTCCTCCTGTTGTACTTAAAAACTGTGCTTCCGTGCTGACCCCCTGCCTAGGCAAACTCTTTGGTCTCTGTCTCTCCTCTAACGTCTTTCCTTCTTGCTGGAAGTTTGCTCTCATTCAACCTGTCCCAAAAGAAGGGTGACCGCTCTCAACCCTCCAACTATCGTCCAATTGCTCTCATCTCTTGAATCTCTAAAGTTTTTGAAACTATTCTTGCTTCCAAATTTCTTAAGCATTTCTCTTCTCATAATCTGCTCTCAGATCGCCAGTATGGCTTTCTTAAGATCGCTCTACTGGTGATCTTCTTTCATATCTTACTAACTCTTGATCATCCAACTTTCGGGACTTCGGTGAGACTTTTTCTATTGCACTAGACATATCAAAGGCCTTCGATAGAATCTGGCACAAATCTTTAATTTCCAAACTGCCCTCCTTCGGTTTCTGTCCCTCCATCTGTGCCTTTGTCTCTAATTTCCTTTCCTGCCGGTCCATAGCTGCGGTAGTGGATGGCCACCACCCATTTCCTCATCCTATCAACTCCGGTGTTCCTCAGGGCTCTGTTCTATCTCCTATTCTCTTTCTAATTTTCATAAATGATCTTCTCAACTGTACATCCAGTCCCATCCATTCATATGCAGATGACGCTACCTTACACCACTCAATTAGTTTTCCAGAACACCCCAGCCAGCAGTCCCTCAAAAGTAAACGTAATGAAGCCATAAAATACTTATATTCTGATTTAGCTACAATTTCCAATTGGGGTAGAGCAAACCTTTTTTTTTTTTTTTTTTTTTTTTTTTTTCTATATTCCAACTTACTTCCTCTCGGGCATAGGCTGAGAGCCTTAACATTCACCGCTTTACAATGAACAGTGAAGCCTGTGAGGTCTTGTTCCAGTCTAAGGAGTGAGACATGTGAAGCACGTAGAGTACAACGAGCACCTGCCATCTTGCCTTCACATGAGGCACGGTGCTCATTCATGGCCCGAAACGACCCCATCTCTGAAGCCACCTCGTTCCCGTGCTTCACTGTCTCACCCCCTACACTCGGACTCTCACACTTACACACACACAACGCCACCTGTTGAGCAGATAACTCACCAGGCATTGCACCCCTATAGCATATTTTGAATATGGGAATATTCATACAGTGCTATTTAATCAGGTAACAATGAGGGTATTTTATTGACGTTTCGGTGGGCTTGTGGTAATGCACTGATACCAGGTACAGCACAAATTCCATCCCAATAATATCTTCCCATTGATACATCGGGATTTGAACCCGGGACCTTTGGATTACCAGGCTAGTGGCAAGACCACTCCACCACACCTCCCCTTGTTGCCTTTAATGCTTCCAAAACTCAATTTATCTATCTTACTACCCATCAGGAACCTCCAGAGGACTATCCCTTATTCTTCAACAATACAAAAATCAACCCTTCATCTTCTCTCAATTATTCTCGGTGTCTCTTTTTCTTCTGCTCTCACTTCGAAAGACCATATTACCAGTCTCGCTGAGGCAGCCTCCCAGAAGCTGGGTGTGCTCAACCGCCTCAAGGGGTTCTTTACCCCTGCGCAGCTTCTTGTTCTGTACTGGGGCACAGTGTGTCCTTGTATTGAGTATTGTTCACATGTGTGGGGAGGATCCTCTCACACCGCACTCCTAGATAAAGTAGAAAGGAAAGCCTTTCGTATCATTAACTCCCGTCCACTCACCAACTCTCTGCAATCTCTCTCTCTTCGCCGCAATGTTGCATCTCTCTCGCTATTCTATCGCTACTACAATAATCAGTGTTTCTCGGAGCTTTCCCAGTGTATACCAGCTCCTCTATGTAGGGTACATAGTACCCGCCTTGCGACACAATCACACCCCTACTCTGTGCAACTCTCCAACCCAAGAGTGAAACGGTATTCTCAGACTTTCTTCTATTCAACTGCTGAGCTCTGGAACTCTCTCCCAGAATCAGTTTTTCCCTCTTCCTATGATTTAAATTGCTTCAAACTCTGTGTGTCCAGGCATTTTAGCTCGAACGTCCCTTGATTCGTCCCTGTCACTCTTTGAAATCTGGGGGAGGCACTTGCTGCAGGCAGTTATGCCTTTTGTCTCCCTCATTCACATAGAAAAAAAAAAAAAAAACATTACGCATTTTCATGACCTTGTTTCACCTGAATACCAAGCTTGAGAACTAAAGGCCTTTTACACCAACATGGAGAGTGCAATGATATCTATGAATAGTCAAAAGGTAAGTCTGGAAGAATTCTGCATGAATAGACTTTTAAATTAATTGCCATCACCAGTTAAGGAGACAATTAGGAGGGAGATGGGTGATCAATGCTTAGATTAGAAGACTTTCATGCAGTGTTTCCAGGTGCAATTGTATAACACGGTCTGTGAGAGAAATGTGCATGGCTACAGCTGCATTCACAACACAGAGCGATAGTAGCCGATTTGCCTGTAAATTGTGCGGCGTGAATAATCATCCCTGGTACAAATATTTCAAATATAAATTGGGTTCTCTCAAAGTAAAGAGAGCTAGGCAACTACGACTCTGTACCGGGTGTGTCTCCAGTGAACACGGTAGTAATGGATTGGGTGCACAAACTCTAACAATAAGGAATTGTAAGACCTGCCGGGGCAAACCTTTTCACTCCCTGTGCCAGAAGCAGAGAGAGGCGAGGGAGGCAGGTGGGGGTTATAATAATAGAGACGAGTCAACACCTACAACCTCAACAACAATGTCCGTAAGTATGAGTAAATAAACAGTGATTTTACCCACAATTCAGCTGCCTGTAAAGGATGAATACAAAAAAACATAAAGGTCAGATCACTACTTGATCAGTGCTCGCAGAGGACTTTCGTGAAGAGCTCTGTACTACCGTCCCTTTCTTATGAAGCTAAGGGGATGGAAAAATTATGTCATCACGGCTTCAACGGAACACAAACCTCTCATGAGTATCCCTTTGTAGCGCTGAAATACATACATCATGGCAGATTTCATCATCTTTAAGCAATTGTTTTCGATGAACTAGCAGAACACAAAGGCGAGACTAATCTAAATATTGAAATGACTAGTTTACAGCGTCGTGGCATAAAATTGGCCAACTCATGCATTATCGAGACAGAACAGTTGGAGTTACTGATAGGTGCCGACCAATACTACAACATAGACCTGGCTATAAAAGGGCCGGTAATTTGGTTACAACCAGATATGGGTACACACTTAGTGGTTCCTATGAGGCAACCACTTCTAGCTCCAGCACTGAGGTTGTTACACTACTTAAAGTGGCAGTAACCCCAGTAGATCAATATATGTCTACTGGGCAATTTCCATGTCATAAAGAATTAAGTGCTTTGTGGGATTTAGACCATATTGGTATATCACCTAAAGAACATTCACAAACCGAACGGCAAGCTTTGACCACATATGAGGAAACAGTCATGTATGATCCTGAGAGTTAGCAGTATCAGTACGCCTGCCCTGGACCAAAGCAAAGGGATAGTTGCCCACCAACAAAGGTTTGGCCGGGGGTAGATTACGAGGACTCCAGAAGAGATTTATTGCTGAACCTGGATTTTTGAGAATATTCACAGGTAATTTCTGATCAATTGTCGCGAGGTTTCACTGAGGAGGTTCCGTTCGATGACTCTGGGTCATTTCACAATCTGGCGCATCACAGGATCATAAATGAAAGCAAGACTACTCCGGTGCTCATTGTATTTGATTGTTCCGCTAAGGTAAATCAGTACAAACCCAGGCTGAACGACTGTCTGTACACGGGACCGTCTTTGGTACCGAAGTTAGCTCAAGTCTTGTTGCGATTCCATCTGCATCAGTATGCGTGGGTCAGTGACATTGAGAAGGCCTTTTTGATGTTGAAACAGCATGAGGACGACAAAAATTACACCAGGTTCATGTGGCCAAAGGAACCTCTTCGTCTGGATTCGCCTCTACGTTGTTATTGGTTCAGGGTTGTACTGTTCGGTGCTACTTGCTCCCAGTTTCTGTTGAACGCAACCATCTTAAATCATCTTTCCCTTCTTTATTTAGACCCAAAGATCGTGCAGGGAATTAGGGTCGGGCTATATATCGATAACCTCCAAGGTACGGGGGACAATGAAGGTTCCCTCGTACATGCATACGGTACGGCTTGTGAAGTTATCGACAATGCCCACTTGTTCCTGCATCAATGAGCTAGCAATAGTCCTGTACTGAGAGGGGTGTTACAAAGGGATGGTGTTGCTGCTGAACAGCAGGAACTGGTGAGAGTTCTTGGGCTAGGACGACTCCTGATTATCTTTCTTTTAGAGTTCAATATACTCCGGTTGAGCATGTGACAAAGCGTGAGTGTTTGAGATTTTCTGCCAAACTCTTTGATCCTTTGGGTGTTTTTTGCCTGTGTCCATAAGGTCTAGAATATTTCTCCAGCAATTGTGGAGAATAAAGTTGGGTTGGGACGATGATCTTTCTGATGACTTGGACACGGAATGGCTGGGAATTGTAGATGATCTGGTACTCTGTAGTAATATTAAGTTCACTCAGAGAGTTGTATATGGTCATACTGTATCCTTTCATGCATTCGCTGATGCCAGCAGTATTGCATATGGGAATGCTGTGTATCTTGTTGATTCAGAGGGCAGCCACTTAGTCATAAAAAAGGCTAAGGTCGTGCCAATCAAGTCCTTTTCTATCCCTAAATTAGAATTAACCGCAGTTTTGCTTGCCGCAAGAATTGTTAACTTTGTTGAGGTAGCCTATACGGATAAACTTCATATCTCTGAAACCTATGTGTGGAGTCACAGTCAAATTACACTACACTGGATTAATAGTAAAAAGAAATTACCAGTGTATATCACTAACCGCATTGACGAGATACATGCCCTAGTCCCGACTGCACATTTCCGGTATGTGTCTACCAAAGAGAACCCGAGTGATATGGTATCTCGAGGTGTGTCTGCTAAGTGTTTGAGTTCTTCTGCGTTCTGATGGAATGGGCCTAGTTGGCTCCCAAATCCCGATGGATGGCCAGACAATATAGATCTCAAAGAGCAGCCCGCTGGTATCATGACCTAAATTGTAGACACGGTGCCCCAAGATGACACACAGTTCTGGGACATGGGCAGATATAGCAGCTACGAAAGAATGCAGCGTGTCATTGCATGGGTGATACGTTTCGTGAAAAATTTGAATGTAAAAATAAATGGCCTGCCTTCCACAGGTAGTGCCCACCTTAACGTAAAGGATATTAGAACCGCAGACAATATTTTACCAAAAGGAAAGTTATTCACAGGAGTAATTAGTATTGGTGAAGGGTGAACAGTCCAGAAACAATTTAATTTTCCAGTTAAGGCTTCACCTGAAGGGAGATATAATACATTGTGGAGGCAGATTGAGATTAGAGGCTATCTCGGAAATGTGCAAATACCCAAAACTTCTGCCCTTGAAGCATCCCTTGACCCACCTATTAATAGATAGGTGACACCGGCTCTGTTGCCATTATAGGGTCGGCCACGTGGTTACCTACATTCGCCAAAAATGGTGGGTTCCTAAAATCAGGCAGGTGGTGAAAAGAGTATTGCGTAGTTGCCTAAAATGTTGTCGGGTACAAGGTAAACCCTATGACTACGCAGGACTACCCCCTTTACCAGCCCTGCGGACCACCCCTGGAGACCCATATAAGGTTACTGGGGTGGACTATAGTGGAGCAATCCCAATTAAAGTCTCACCAGTTATGAAGGCTTACATGATCTTATTTACCTGTGCTGTCACTAGGTCGATACACATTGAAGTAGTCACCAATCTCACATGTGATAGTGTCCTCCATACTTCCAGGAGGTTTTGCAGTCGGCAGGGGTTTCCCCGGATCATCTTGAGTGACAACGCATCCACGTTTGTTGGGGCTTCTAGGTACCTATCCGATATCTGCAATCACCCTAAGGTTCAGTCTCACCTTGGCAATGAGCAGTGTGAATGGCGGTTTATTCCTGTCAGAGCGCCATGGTTTGGCGCTATCTGGGAGAGAACCATTGACATTTTCAAGGCGGGGCAGAAGAAGGTGTTGGGATGTGCTCTCATTTCTTTAGAGGAGTTGACAACTCTCGTACTGGAAATCGATGCAACAGCTAATGACCATCCTCTTTTTTATGCTTTGGGTGACCTAGAGGATCCTGCCCCAAATAACAACCTCAGTGTTGGTACGGGGACATCGGTTGCGAGATCTCCCTGAGGAGAATGAAGTGGAGGACGAGATTCAGGACCCGGACTACGTCAACAAGGATGTTATCTCAGCCAGATACAGGATATCTGGAGACGCTGATCTAATATGTATCTGGGGACGCTCAGGGAGGCACATAAGAGTAAACTTTGACCAATCAACGGTCGGTGGCCAAGTATCGGTGATGTCGTCACCATCCATGACAAGGGTCTTCGTGCTTTCTGGAAGTTTGGCCATATTAAAGAATTATTACCTGGACGTGACGGAGAAATCAGAGTGGCTAAAAGCCGCACTAAGTCAGGCATATTCACGCGGCCAACTATCCGTTTATGCCCTCTAGAATGGGATATTGATAGCAAAGGTGAGACCTCGGTGACGTTTCCGTAGTGGCAACCTAAAACGGCCAACCTATTGACGTACCAAGTGTGTGGGATATGAACATTGTGGGGGAAGTGGGAACAGTATTTGGGGTAGAAATAGTGTGTGGGGTAGAGGGTAGGAACAGTGTGTAGGATATGAACAGTGTGGGGTAGTGGGAGCAGTGTTTTGGGTGGAAACAGTGTGTGGGGTAGAGGGTAGGAACAGTGTGTGGGGTGGGAATATTGTGTGGGGTGGTGGGAACAGTGTATGGAGTGATATCAGTGTGAGGGGTGAAAATGGTGTATGAGGTGGTGAAAACAATGTGTGTGATGGGACGGGTGTGGGGGATGGGAACAGTGTACGGGATGGGAACACTGTGTGGGGTGGGAACACTGTGTGGGGTGGGAACACTGTGTGGGGTGGGAACACTATGTGGGGTGGGAACATTGTATGGGGTGGGAACATTGTATGGGGTGGGAACACTGTGTGGGATGGGAACACTGTGGGGTGGGAACACTGTGTGGGATGGTAACAGTGTAAGGGATGGAAACACTGTGTTGGGTGGGAACACTGTGTGGGGTGGGAACACTCTGTGGGGTGGGAACATTGTATGGGGTGGGAACAGTATGTTGGATGGGAACATTGTATGGGGTGCTAACAGTGCGTGGGGTGGGAACAGTGTGTGGGGTGGTAACAGTTCATGGGGTGGGAACAGTGTGTGGGATGGTAACAGTGTGTGGGGTGATAACAGTGTGTGGGGTGGGAACAGTGTGTGGGGTGGTAACAGTGTGTGGGGTGGGAACAGTGTGTGGGGTGGGAACAGTATGTGGGATGGGAACAGTGTGTGGGGTGGGAACAGTGTATGGGGTGAGAACAGTGAGTGGAGTGGGAACAGTGTGTGGGGTGGGAACAGTGTGTGGGGTGGTAACAGTGTATGGGGTGGGAACAGTGAGTGGGATGGGAACAGTGTATGGGGTGGTAACAGTGTGTGGGGTGGGAACAGTGTGTGGGGTGGGAATATTGTATGGGGTGGTAACAGTGCATGGGACGGGAACAGTGTATGGGATGGGAACATTGTATGGGGTGTGAACAGTGTGTGGGGTGGGTACATTGTATGGGGTGTGAACAGTGTGTGGGGTTAGAACAGTGTGTGGGATGGGAACAGTGTGTGGGATGGGAACATTGTATGGGATGGGAACAGTGTATGGGATGGGAACATTGTATGGGGTGTGAACAGTGTGTGGGGTGGGTACATTGTATGGGGTGTGAACTGTGTGTGGGGTTGGAACAGTGTGTAGGATGGGAACAGTGTGTGGGATGGGAACATTGTATGGGATGGGAACAGTGTATGGGGTGGGTACATTGTATGGGGTGTGAAGAGTGTGTGGGGTTGGAACAGTGTGTGGGATGGGAACAGTGTGTGGGATGGGAACAGTGTATGGGATGGGAACATTGTATGGGGTGTGAACAGTGTGTAGGGTTGGTACATTGTATGGGGTGTGAACAGTGTGTGGGGTTGGAACAGTGTGTGGGATGGGAACATTGTATGGGGTGTGAACAGTGTGTGGGGTGGGTACATTGTATGGGGTGTGAACTGTGTGTGGGGTTGGAACAGTGTGTGGGATGGGAACATTGTATGGGGTGGGAACAGTGTATGGGGTGGGAACAGTGTGTGGGGTGGGCACAGTGTGTGGGGTGGTGGGCACAGTGTGTGGGGTGGTGGGAATAGTGTGTCGGGTGGGAATGGTGCGTTGGATGAGAACAGTGTGTGAGGTGAAAACAAGGTGTGGGGTAGAAACAAAGGGTTAGGTGAGAAGAAGGGGGGGGGGGGTTGAGACCAAATAATGTCATGCTACTTCTTGTAAACATCATTCTAGTACACTAATTGTACTCAAAATTACGTGTATGAGAAGTAGCATGAAACTAACTAATTGAAACAATTATCCGTATACAAATGCAATCTCTTTCTCTATAGACGACTGCTACAGAGGTGAGGTAGAGTGGTGTGACGGTGGCTGAGGACGAAGTGCGTAGGTGGATGGGAGAGGAAGGTGTAAGAGAGGACAGAGGTGTGTGTGAGTGTGGGCGAAGGGTGAGTAATTTGCACACAAAGGAGCTGTACAGTAAAAGTAGGCGAAGGGCACTGAGTGTAAGGCAGAAGAAAGACGTTTAATCAATGTTAGGTGTGTCTGCTGGGGCTCTAGTTGGGGGAGTTAATGTACAAGATAATGAAAGGCATTGTGCCAACCGTTCTAAGTGACATGGTTACTACTAATATGAGTATACATCATAATTTAACTAGGCATAAACAAACTCTTCATATTTCCGTTGAAAGGGCAAATCTAATGAAAAGAACTTTAGCATTATAATAGAGACGTTCAGATATGGAAATGTATCATGGAAGTAATGGAGACACAGTGTAGGTTTGATGTATTTAAAATATAACTTATATTATATACAGTATATAACAAATACATTTATAATGTAAGATTACTAAATACTACTATGAATTGGAACATAATTGTAAAACCTTAGATCCCCTGTGTGCAGTAGTGTTAAGGTTTTTCCCCAACAACGGTTGTGAGCAGAGGTGGATGCATCAACATCCCATGGTGCTCATGTATATTACTCAATTTTTGAGTTGACCTAACATTTGAGGTTACACTTACACTTAGTTGTATTCCGTCCGTTAGTGACACAGTTGAGCTGGGGCTCCACTGCGACCAGGCAGCTCCCTTTCTTCCACTCTCCATTCCAGAAGTCGGTTGGAGTTGGTGCTGGGGTATCCTGGTGTTGGTGGCCGGTCCAGTATTTTGGCCAGCCACATGTCCAAGTGTTTCTTGAAGGTGTCTGGAGACACCCCAGTCATGTTCCTGAGAGGGGCTGGTATACAGTTGAACAGTCTGGTTCCAATGTATGTAAAGCTGTGATGGATCAGGGATTTGATTTTTTGTTTTGATCCCGGCGTAGTCCTCACATAGCACAGCCTCCCTCGCCTTTGGTGCTGAGTCTCTTGGATGTTTGGATTTGGTACCTTTTTTTCCAAAATCTTCCAGACGTAGATGATGATGTATCTCTCCCTACGTCTTTGAAGTGAGTACAGCTGCAGCTCCTTAAGTCTCTCCCAGTAGTTAAAGTGTTGAAACCCATGGATTTTACTGGTGAATGTCCTCTGGGTGGCTTCACTTTCTGTTATTTCTCCTACTTTTTGGGGAGACCAGAGCTGAGAGCAGTACTCCAGTCGTGGTAGGACCAGTGACTTCCACAGTGTTAGCATACACCTCTCATTTCTTGTGTGGAAGGTTCTCAGGATCCAGCCTGCTATTTGTTTTGCTGTTGTTGTGGCTTTGGTAATATGCTTGGAAAAAGTGGCGTCACTGCTCATAATTACTCCCAAGTCCTTCACTGTGTCCTTGGCGGTAATTTCTTGCTGTCCACTTTTGTAGTTGGTGTCGTTTTGTAGTGCTCTCTTGTTCTCGTACCTTAGAAGCTCGAACTTATCTCCGTTTAGGGCCATGTTGTTTTCTTCTGCCCACTTCAGGAGTTTGTCCAAGTCTTGTTGTAGTAGCTGAGCATCATGTTGTGAGGTGATTTTCTTCATGAGTCTGGTGTCGTCTGCAAACGATGTGGCTGTTGAGTGTTCCAGGTCCCTGTCGATGTCTCCTATCATGATGAGGAATAGGAGAGGTCCCAGTACTGATCCTTGTGGTACTCCGCTGATGACCCCACCTGCTTCTGATAGGCTTCCTTGAACCGTGACTCTTTGTTTTCTGTTGGTGATGAAGCTGTGGAGCCATCTTCCAAGGTCTCCCCCTATTCCCAGTGATTTGAGTTTATGTAGAAGGAACCCATGGTCCACCTTGTCAAAAGCTTTGGTTTGAAAACTAGATAGACAAAGTAGGAGGATACAGAGAACAGCCCCTGCTGACAGTTGATTCAGACACCTGTGTCTTGGTAAGGAAAACATATATATATATATATAGTTCCATTTCAGGAATAGGGAGCAAACTACAGCCTCACAATGAACATAAAGATAAACAAATATGGGTTTCAGAGGCCGTGTTACATCGTTTTTTCGGGAATAACTTATGAACAAACAGTTGGATCAGTATGATATTTTGCCACAACTTGTTTCACACCGTGCCATAATTTTTGTTAACATTGTGCATTACCAAATGTGGATAATCAAGCCACTTATCTCTGTGTCATGAGGTTAAAGTCATACCTGAATGGTTAGGAAACGGACAAGGCTACCGTGGCTTAACTGTGAAACCACCAAACCATTATTGCTCCTCCATCAAACACGGTAGTTATCAGCCATCACCCAACCCTATTATCGTCTTTATATTCAAGTTATCTGTCACTATTAAATATAAGTATATACAAAATATGTATATTCTTAATATAACGCTAATTCTTGTGGTATAAATATGTCAACGATAATAAGAACCCACTGCAAAATTAATTATATATAACTGTCTTCGTGGTGCGATGTATAAGGTGTTGATTTTCGGTGTGAGCATCCTGGGTTCGAGTCCACGGACTGCCACATGTGTTTGTAAATTTCATTAATCGATTTTAGGAGTATTGTTGGTTGTTGGAAGGAACATAATAATATATATTAATTTAGAGATAATTGGTATTTTTACAGTGCAGAGAGAGAGAGAGAGAGAGAGATTGAGAGAGAGAGAGAGAGAGAGAGAGAGAGAGAGAGAGAGCAAAGGGATAAAAGAAAACGAACAGCTCTGAGTACAGGGCCCTGATCGTAACGTTGCTACTGGTAACTAATTTATCTAACTAGTAAATTGTAATGTGTACATTGATGTGTTTGTGTGGAAATTGCACGAGACAAAACCCGAACAGAAACAACATTTTAACCCTCTCCGTAATATATGACGCGATCGCGTCATATGGCGGTACGCCCAAGAGTATCATATGACGGTCATATGAACGTAGTGAAGTAACTCAATAAGTAAGATATATGACACATTTGTGTCATATTGAGCTCAGTAAGTTAGGTAAGTTAGATCAGAATCTGTCAGTTGGTGGCAACCCCAAATACCTCCGACTTCTACCGGTACCTCAGTGTCAGAGAAAGTGTTGTGAGGGAAATACCGGGCCGCCACCCCATCAGTAAGTTAGCAACTTATGTCGGACAGGGTTAAGTTACTTTTCTCAGGGTCCGGGACCACTTTCGCGTTCCCTCGTCCGTTTCTCTGTCTCGTTGAGCAGGAGAATTATACAAGAGGAGGAGGATTCCTAGCCCACTACCTCCGAACTGCACATTTCATGAATTATGTAATCTGTGTATATTCTTATTTACTTTATACGTATATACTGTATATAGCAATAAGTCTAACAAATTGCATCGAGTTCATTAATTGCCTTTGAAGAGATAAAGAATAGTTCATATTGCGTCTATGAGTCGAAATTAATCCACATTACCTTTGGTGCATATCCATACATATGAACATAGATTCGTGCTTGTAATGATAACTACTATATACACCGCAAAGTATTTCAATTCTTTACATTTGCTCTCATCTCCCAAATTTCAGTTGTTTCAAATACGGAACCCCTGAAGAGCTAGGTTAACCAGATGCATACACAACAAATATTGAGCCAACTATGCTTCTCTCTTTTTCCTGAACCATGACAAAGATAATAATAATAATAAAATAATAATTCTGGTAAGAAACACTTTGACCAATCACCGGCAAGGATTAGAGGCAAGCACAGTGGGAGGATCTTGTGAACTTGGGGATGCCACTACGGGACAGAATTGTAAACTAGGCATCCAATCAGCGGCCTGCAATTGTTTATAGAGGAGAATAGTGACGAACAGCCTTGAGCAAACCCTATCACTGCCTACGTGGGCGCTGATTGATCAGCTTCCACATATTCACCCTCCCTACCTCACAATCTCACATATCCCGGCAACAATGATTTTGCTTCGTACCTAGAAGACTCCTTTCACTGGAATGAAACAAGAAAATGGTTGTAGACGCTTGCCAGAATATTATTTCAGAGAGGGGAAACTCAAAATCAGTATAGGGAAAGATGAAAGGAGTCACGCGGATGCAAGACTTGCCGCCTGACCTCCTCAGCCAATCAGCACACTCGCTGACATGACAACCGGGTATATAAGTGCCGGAGGAGAGTGGGGAGCCTTAGAATGACTGACGGCACCTGCCGTGTCACAGCCTCAGCAAAGGCATCTGCAACCTGGCTCCCCTGTTCACATTCCTCTAAAAAGAATAGACAACAACCAGCGGATAAACCACCTAGCAGATAGTAAGCAACAGTATTAGTCCTTTCTTGCAAAAATAGCTGTGCCCAGATTCACCTGCAGTATACAAGAGCCTTTTCGCATGTTGCCCGTCTGCACCAAGTGTCACAGAAGCTACGTGGTGTGACCGGTTGCACGACAGAAGAGAGAGAACTGAGTGGATGCTGGTGGCCTGACATACATACATACATACATACATAACATTTAAAGACTGAGTGCTCCACACATACATGCAGTTTCAGTCTCTTGTCCTAATGGCGGCGTTCCAGGCAACCCTGTTAAGAGCTGCTTCACTTGTCAAGTTTTTGGATTTGAGATCGGTACGTATAGTCCGATCCCAGGTCTTCCTCGGTCCACCCCTTGGTGCAGCTCCCTCCACAATCACAGACTTGCATTTTTCACCTAATTTTGTTCATCCATTCTCTCCTCATGGCCATACCATCCCAGCCAACTTGTACGCATCACTTCGCTAATACTCTTTATACCTAAACGTCTCCTCAGCTCAACATTTGTTATTCTATTCTGCAGCCTGGCCCTACACATCCATCTCACCATTCTCATCTCATTACGTTCCATTCTATTGACATCCTCTACTTTAACGGCCCATGTTTCTGAGGCATACCTCATTGCACTTCTAACACATGAGGTATACACCTTTCCCTTCAGGGGGAGAGGCATTCTTTTCAGTGTCAGAATTGGCAGCAGTTCTCTGAACTTCCCCCAGCCACTTCTATTTCCAGCGACAGTGGCAGCCTCGACCCCACCACCGGCAGAGATGGTATCTCCTAGGTAATAAAACTTGTCCACTAGCTCCAATGACTTATTTCCAAAATTCACGGCCACAGGGTCATCATTTAACACAAGCTCGCCTTTGCACACTATGCACTTAAATTTTTCTATTTCTGACTTATCCTTCGGCAGGGGTCCCTTTATTCTACTACAGCGCTTACTCCCATACACTCCCAATACACTTGACCAGTTAAGAAAAAGTAAAGGGAGAAAACAAGATACTGCTATTATCCACTGTTGCAGGCTTCCAGACTGGACTTATCCTTCGGCAGGGGTCCCTTTATTCTACTACAGCGCTTACTCCCATACACTCCCAATACACTTGACCAGTTAAGAAAAAGTAAAGGGAGAAAACAAGATACTGCTATTATCCACTGTTGCAGGCTTCCAGACTGGACTTATCCTTCGGCAGGGGTCCCTTTATTCTACAGCGCTTACTCCCATACACTCCCAATACACTTGACCAGTTAAGAAAAAGTAAAGGGAGAAAACAAGATACTGCTATTATCCACTGTTGCAGGCTTCCAGACTGGAGCAAGATTATATTTTATGGGTCCTATAGGTCCCTCAAATGTTTAACCCATCCAGTACCAGCGTCGGCCCTGGTCCATCAGTACAATAGGGTTACACTTGTACCAGCGACGGCTCTCATCCATCACTAATATGTGACCCTTGTTCCTGCAAATATTGAGCGGGAGCTGCTAACATAACTTGAAGGCACTACTGTGAGGTGTTGGCAACACTGCTCATACTTCCCCCTAGCTGCTCAACAGCTCAAGGCCAGAGGACTCAGTCACCCACCACCTCTCGTGGTGGGAGGGTGTTGTCTTGCCGCTGATGAGTCATTGTGATCAGAATGGCTGGTACTGAGGGGTACATTTATTATACAGTAATATGCTATGTATGGTACAGTAAGGGTTGAAGAGCAAGATAATGTACACCATGGCAGATTAAAATAGATGTTACCTATATTTGATAAACCAAAGACAAAAAGACTATACAACAATTGATGAAATATATGATTACTGAGTGGCAATATTAGTTATTAATTGTTAGCAAAGTGATAAGCTATTAATTAATTAGCAAGTAGGATCTGATCGTCTATGTCAGTAGTAGGTACATAGTCAAATATGTTAGACAGTTACTGTAGACACTCAGGACGGCAAAAGGAATACCAGCCCGCATAATCGAGCATTTCATAGCGAGTGAATGAGATTATTATGAGGTCACGGCTACTATTACTATTTTGTTAAAAGCCAAACATATTTTCGAGGAAATATGTATTATGAAAATTATTAGCATGATAATTTAATGAGAATATATTTTCCATGAAGCGTCACAAGGAAATAAGTAAATTTAGTTAGTGACTCTTGTATAATTTCCTATATAATGGTTAATTGTAAAAATCTAAATTCCATACTGAAATTATTCAAATCCTGAACAGCACCTATATTGATAAAAATATACTTTGAAAAGTAGACAGAATGAAAATAAACACCATGTGAGGAAGAGCACTTTATTGACAACGTTTCGCATATAGCTTCATCAGGCCAACACCTACATTGATAATTTGTCATGGGAATGGACGATTCCAAACTATGAAATTATACACTGTGGTCATAATATTCAAACCTTGTGAGATGATTTTAACACCTTAAGAGCGGCCTATGCGGTTTATTTATATGTACCGCCCAGGGGGTGTTTTTAGCCAAAATAGGGCTGTTTACGTGATCATTTTCATGCCTAAATAAGACCCAGAACGTAAAACAAGTATCTATCCCTGAAAGGGCATAAACAGAGCTTTCGAATGACACCATAACGATCCTTTTATGATGGATAGTTTTCTTGCAATAACCGTGCAACGCGAGTGCAAAAAGCATGTAATTAGGCACTTTCCCCATACAATTCCGTATATAGCGAGTGAGAGAGGGAGGAGGGAGGTGGGATTCGTGTCAGTAGGTTCGCCGCGGTGGTCTGGAGCAGTCATACGCTCGCTACTCTCCTGCCACCACTTGTCTCTCTCTCTCAGCAACATTACGTGCTGAAATTGCCACTCGACCTATGTCGAGCACCGCCACATAGTCCAGCTTTATTTAACTCGACTTATGTTGCTCGCCACTAATTAAGGGTTAATGTTATCTCAGTTAGAAGCTTGGAATACACATACCACAGAGAGAAAGTACCTGCATAAAGTGGTTTATGAAATAAAGTAAATGATCATGATTAACTGCAAATTATTCCAATCCTTTTTGATATCAGACTTCTATTTTATACTACATTTGGTGGAAAGCCGAAGGATTCAACAAACTAATTGGAACGAGACAATTATTTAATAAACAAGCAAAGATGGCTATATATTTCCATTCAAAGTATGGGAGGAAGGAGAAATCGAGATGTGGATTGAATAGTTGGAATGTCAATTCAAATTGTCAGAAATAAATGAGGTGGGCAAGAAGTTGGCATATGCCAAAGCACACTTGGGGAAAGCCTTGAACGATGTCCGAGTG
Source organism: Paralithodes platypus (assembly GCA_032716605.1). Classification (NCBI taxonomy): domain Eukaryota; kingdom Metazoa; phylum Arthropoda; class Malacostraca; order Decapoda; family Lithodidae; genus Paralithodes; species Paralithodes platypus. Next base: position 30,761,888 of record CM064580.1, read on the forward strand.
AGACTTGGAGAAACAAAAACTTGAGCAAATGCAAAAGCCATGCTTGTGGAGGAGCTTGGACGTGAGGTGTACAAGAGGAAAGCAAGGAGTAAACTGAAAACACTGAAGCTAGAGGGATAGAACGTATGAGCCCTAAGGAGGGAAGGAGAAAAGAATATCCAGCTAGCCTACCCTCACTTGGACAAGGACAGCCAAGAAACAGAGATTAGAGAGGTTATGGTGCAGGCATGCCCAATTGAAGTGAAAGAAACATTGCATCATACATGAAGTTGCATGGAGTAAAGAACTGGTGAAGTGGATGGAAGCTAGGGAGTTAAGAGAGGAGGAAGAAAACCCTACATAAAGCCAGAAAAATGAGAACTTACACTGTTTCCTTTGCCGGCAAATAGGACACATTGCACGTAACTTCCCATCTCAAAAATGTTATACCGCTACCTCCAAACCCTAGACTGCTACCAACAATAACACCATCAGCCAGAAATGGGGAGAGGATGAAACAAATGGGGCAAAGGAAAGAAAGCAGAATCACAGGGGAAACGGTGGACATCTATGATCCGGTACCCATTGTCACTCAACCCAGCAAACGAGGAGAAACATAACATTTTGGACATAAACCGCTCATAGATGAGTGTTATGGAGAGGTACGAGCCTCATATCAACAAACGCCTTGTGAAATAATGGATATAAATAGGAGAGTGGCGAATATGTTGGTAGACACGGGTGCCGAGAAAGTTGCTTGCTAGAAGTATTTATCAAGAAACATGAAACTGATGTGGGCCCTGTAAGCAATACTAACGTGAATCTAGCCAGGGCAGGAGGTCAACCACTTAAACTAATGGGAAACACGGAACCCCTGATTATACAGTGGAAGTGTATCAAATTTAGAGCCACCATGTGCGTACTGGCCGGAAAGTCAAATGGTGGAATTGATCGATACCTGGGGATAGATATAATGAACAAGCTAGAAGTGAATATTCAATGTGGAACCATTGTGGTAATGACTAGCATGCATTCTCAAGCAGTGGCCACAACTGGATAAATTTCACTGCCACCAAAGACTTAGAATATAGTAGAGATTACCAAATTAAATAGAATGACCAAGGGAATACTCGAGCCAGACAGGAAATATGTAGTTAAAGTCTCACCTACGCTGATCACTGCTGAACAAAGGAAGATAGTGGTTTCACATTTTGGAGACACCTCAGTGAATTATTAAAAAGGAAGAATCCCTGGGCAAAAATATGCCAGCTAAACCTATGGCATTGGAGGAAAACGGACAAGGGAGTCTCCCAGAAAATTTGAAGCAACTCACTTCTAGCCAGGCCGACATCTTGTATAACCTTCTGTGGGAATACAGGGACATTTTTGCCCAAAATGAGGGAGACTATGGATTGGCACGAACTAGACACCAAAATGAAATTCATATAAATGGATCACCGATCAGACAACCTTATCGTAGACTATCTATCTATATGTATCTATATGCTCAGGCCCAATCCCCACTTTTCCTATTTTTTATTTTATTTTCCTCTATTTTATTATTAGTATTATTAGTATTTTTTTTTTTCTTGGGGCTGGCCGACTCAAGACAGAACAAAAACAGGAAAACACAAAACACAAAGACAAAACAGCGAACAAACACAGACAAAACACAAAATTCACACACATCTAGGTCACCCAGGAGAATATCCAGAGACCAGGGTCACCAAGGTCACTCCAGCACGCCCCCGGCCCCCGACCACCCGGAGAGGCTCCGATCTCGGCAGGCAGACATGTAGCGGAGCCAAAGCCACAAGCCCGCCCACCACACTTCCAGGCGCACCCTTCATATTAATCGTCTCCCCGGGCTAGGCGCCTGATGGACTATTATCTAGTCCAACTTGCGCCCGACCCCTTCCCCCAAATGACCACGTGTTCACTCAACTATTCACAAGCATTCTCCATTCATTCCTGTTTATTACCACTTCCTTTGCCTGATCTATAGTCATTCCTCTATCATCCAAAGCTTGTCTTACACAGTCTCTCCATCTCAATGGGAATCTTCCTGCCCTTGTATCTCCCCTTGTGTCTGACTCATATACTCTCTTTGTAAGCCTTTCATCTCCCATTCGTTTAACATGACCATACCAGCTCAGCACGCTTCTGTCCACTCTGGCTGACAAATGTTCCTGCTGTCCCACTCTCCTACGTATCTCTTCATTCCTCAATCCGTCTCTACGAGTAACTCCACACATACTCCTCAAGCAGCTCATCTCCATTACATCCAGCTTTCTTCTCTCCTTTTTCTTCAGAGCCCATGTCACAGCCCCATACCTCACTGTTGGCGCAACAATTCCTTGATACATTTCACTTTTTACTTTCATTCCGAGATTTCTCGTCTTCCACATACTTCCCATTGCTCCGAAAACTTTCCTTCCTTCACACCCTCTCTGTTTTACCTCCATTTCTATACCTCCACTCCTGATTATCGTTCCTCCTAGATATTTATAACACTCTACTTGTTCCAATATTTCCCCATCCAGTCTCACATCTACTGTAGATTCACCCTATGATCACCCCTATTACACACCAGTACTTTACTTTTATTGACGTTCACCTTCAGTTTCCTCCTCCCACAAACCACTCCAAACTCTTTGACTACCAGCTGCAATTTCTCCTCAGAATCCGCCACCAACGCTGTGTCATCAGCGAACAGCAACTGATTCAACTCCCAATCTCTACCATTCTTTCCTACTAAACCCAATCCTCTTCCCATAGTTCTCATTTTCACCTCCCTCACCACACCATCCTTATCGTAGACAAAATCCTATAATGAGGCATAAGGAAAGAATCCAGGTAGAGGAAAAACTGAGATCTATCCAAAAACCTCTCCAACAATTTGTATTTTTCGTCTTTCCCTCCTCTTTTCCAATCTGACGGCACTACCGTCACTTCTTCTTCTGATAAAGCTGAACCCTTCCCTAACACTTTCACTAGAAACTCCACTTTGGATAATTCCGTAGCTATCCCTCCCTCTCCACTCCTCTCTCCTACTTATGCCTAACATCATAATCTCTTCTAAGGATTTACTTTCCACCCTCTTTGGGCTTTATACCAAGAAGGCGTACGGCAAAACTCTTCCATCTCTGTCTCTCCTTTAACATCTTCCCTTCTTGCTGAAAGTTCGCTCTCATTCAACCTGTCTCAAAGAAGGGTGACTGCACTCAACACTCCAATAATCGTCCAATTGCTTTCATTTCTTGCATCTCTAAAGTTTTGAAACTATTGTTGCATCAACATTTCTTAATAATTTATCTTTCCATAACCTACTCTCTGACCGCCAGTATGGCTTCCTTAAGAGCCACTCTACTGGTGATCTCCTTTCTTATCTTACTAACTCTTGGTCATCCTCCATTCTGGACTTCGGTGAAACATTTTCTGTTGCGCTAGACATATCGAAAAGCTTCGATAGAGTCTGGCACAAATCCCTCATTTCCAAACTACTCTCCAATTCTCGTTTTAATATTTATCAATGATCTCTTCAAGTGTACCTCACATTCTATCCACTCATATATACTGATGTCTCTACCTTACACTATTCAACTAGTTTTTTCACATCAACCCAGCATGCAAGCACACCAAAACAAACGTGGTGAGGCCATAGAATGCCTATCTTCTGATGTTTTGATTATTTCTGAGTAGGACAGAAAAATTATTTTTACTTTCACCCTCTCTCTCCCTCTCTCTCTCTCTCTCTCTCTCTCTATATATATATATATATATATATATATATATATATATATATATATATATATATATATATATATATATATATATATATACTGTAAATATACATATATATATATATATACTGTATATTATATATATATCTATATACAGTAAATTTAAATATATATATATATATATATATATATATATATATATATATATATATATATATGCATACTGTATATATATAAATATATATTATTATTATTATTTTTCTGTGGCTGATTGAAACAAAAGGCAAAACTGCCTGTGACGAGTGCCTCCCCCATAGTTGAAAGAGTGACAGGGCCAAATTCAAGGAACGTTTGAGCCAAAATATCTGGACACACAGAGTTTGAAACAATTTAAGTCATAGGATGAGAGAAAGATGGATTCAGGGAGAGAGCTTCAGAGCTCAGCAGTTGAATAGAAGAATTATTGGGAGTAACATTTCACTCTTGAGTTGGAGAATTGTACATAGTAGGGATGGGATTGTGTTCCAAGACGGGTACTACGTACCCTATATAGAGGAGGATGTATGCACTGAGTGAGCTCTGAGGAACACTGATTATTGTAGTAGCGATTGAATAGCGAAAGATGCAACATTGAGGCGAAGAGAGAGAGATTGCAGAGAGTCGGTGAGTAGACAGGAGTTAATGATACGAAAGGCTTTCCTTTCTAATTTATCTAGAAGTGCTGTGTGAGAGGACCCTCCCCACAAATGTGAACAATACTCAATACAAGGACGCACTGTGCCCCAGTACAGAGCAAGAAGCTGAGCAGGGGTAAAGAACCCCTTTAGGTGGTTGAGCACTCCCAGCTTTTGGGAGGCCGCCTAAGCAAGACTGGTAATATGGTCCTTCCAAGAGAGAGCAGAAGAAAAAGAGACACAGAGAATATTGAGGGAAGATGAAGGGTTGATTTTTGTATTGTTGAAAAATAAAGGATAGTCCTCTGGGAGTTCACGGCGGGTAGATAGATGAAGAAATTGGGTTTTAGAAGCATTAAAGGTAACAAGGTTTTCTCTGCCTCAATTGGAAATGTTAGTTAGATCAGCAGATAAGTGTTCTATGGCTACATTATGGTTGCTTTTGAGGGATTGCTGGCTGGGGCGTTCTGGGAAACTAACTGAATAGTGTAAGGTAGAGTCGTTTGCATATGAATGGACAGGACTGGAGGTACAGTTGAGAAGATAATTAATGAAAATTAGAAAGAGATTAGGAGATAGGACAGATCGCTGAGGAACACCGGAGTTGATAGGATGAGGAAGTGAGCGATGACCATCCATAACTGCGGCTGTGGATCGACCTGAAAGAAAATTAGAGACAAAGGCACAGATGGAGGGATAGAAACCGAATGAAGGTAGTTTAGAAATTAGAGATTTGTGCCAGATTCTATCGAAGTCCTTCGATATGTTTAACGCAATAAAAAATATCTCACCGAAGTCCCGAAGGGAGGATGACCAAGAGCTAGTAAGATATGAAAGAAGATCACCAGTAGAGCGACTCTTAAGGAAGGCACACTGGCGATCTGAGAGTAGATTATGAGAAGGTAATTGCTTAAGAAATTTGTAAGTAAGAATAGTTTTAAAAACTTTAGAGATACAGATTAGAGATACAAGAGATAAGAGAAATTGGACGATAATTGGAAGGTTGAGAGTGGTCACCCTTCTTTGGGACAGGTTGAATGAGAGCAAACTTCCAGCATGAAGAGAAGACGTTAGAGGAGAGACAGAGACGAAAGAGTTTGCCTAGGCAGGGAGTCTGCACAGAAGCACAGTTTGTTAGTACAACAGGAGGAACACCATCCGGACTGTACGCCTTCTTAGTATCAAGCCCAGATATGGTAGAAAGTATATCTTTAGAAGAGATTAGGATATTAGGCATAAATAGGAGAGAGAGAGGTAGAGAGGGAGAAATAGCACCAGAATCATCCAAGGTTGAGTTTCTAGCGAAGGTTTGAGCGAAGAGTTCAGCTTTGTCAGAGGAAGAAGTGATGGTTGTGCCATCAGAGTGGAAAAGGTTAAAGGGGAGGGAAAGACAAGGAAGACAAATTGTTGGAGAAGTTTTTGGCTAGATGCCTGAAAGCTTGGGAAGAGCTAGAGTTGGATAGTTCAGTGCATTTATTATTGATGAAAGTGTGTTTGGCAAGTCGAAGAACAGATTTGGCTTGATTCCGGGCAGAAACATAGTAAGAAATGAGATTCTTGAGTTTTAAGGCGTCGGTACCGTTTGAATGCTTCCTCCTTATTGCGGACAGCAGTAGAACAAGCGTGAGTAAACCGATTTTGTTTTGCATTAGTCTGAGAGAAAGAAGATGGAATGTATGCCTCCTTGCCCGATAGGTATATCGGTAATGCATTCAGCACTCTCCAAGGGTCTCCTGCCACGGAAGCAAAAATAATTCCATGGGAAATCAAAGAGGTACTGCTGGAGAGCCTCCCAATCGGCAGCGCCGAGGTGCCACAACCGCCACCGGCTGTATATATACTGTATATATATATACAGTATATATATACTGTATATATATATGTAATGGGTTAGATGTTTATGTTCTGGGTGTAGTGTCCCGAGTTCGAATCCCGGGAAGATCATATGCATTAATTAGTTTATTCTAGTGCATTGCGGTGTGTAATAGAGGTATAATGTTAAGAACGGGGTGTTCCTTAATATTCTATAGGTTCAGGAACTAATGTCTAGCGAGGCTGGTCCTAGTGATCTTGGCGCCGTTCATCGTTCTTCCCTCTTACTAAAACATTACGTTATCCATAATGCAATTGGGTCTAAGTACATGATTAGATTAATATCCAGAATTCGAAAATGGATATTAATCGTGATCGTGTACTTAACCTTTAACTGTATTCGTGGTGTAATGGGTTAGATGCTTATGTTCTGGGTGTGGTGTTCCGAGTTTTAATCCCTGGAGGATAGTGCATTGGGGTTTGTTAAGCTCAGGGTGTTCCTTAATATACACACACACACACACATATATATATATATATATATATAAATATATATATATATATATATATATATATATATATATATATATATATATACTGTATATATATATATATATATTATATATATATATATATATACTGTATATATATATATTATATATATATATAATATATATATATATATATACTGTATATATATATATATATATATATATATATATATATATATATATATATATATATATTATATATATACATATACTATATATATATATATTTATATATATATACTGTATATATATATATTGTTACGATGTTCCACCTTCGTAAGTTTCATTTAGTTAATTTATGTTAATAACTTACTATAAGCATTGGTCATATATTCACATGGTGAATATATCATACCGTCTGGCGGTAATTCCAATAGTGCGTCAAGCAGTGATCAACCCTGCTTCATATTATACGTCGATATATCTCTGTATATTATCGCATGATTTGAATTAATATTGGTTCGTTCATATTATTTCGTTCAATGATGTGGTCTCTTTGATTTTCCTATGCTCTAGACGGTGGCGAAATTATGTAACCCATTTTTTGTTAATGGGATTTTCCGGTATATTAATATAGTACGCATATTATATTATGCGTTGTATAAGTATGTTATATTTAGTTGTTTAGTCCTACTTGTATTATTTAGGTAAGGATTACATTGTAAAATGGAACCATGCATCAAGCTGGTTCAGGTGGAACCATCTGGCGTTGTTAGTATGTACAGTACCAGCTAGACACGAGTCAGTCCGCATTTAACTATTAAAAGAGCAACATCTAGCTCTCGTTTCTCTCATATTGGCAAAATTGTCCTTATTGTCTTACTCTTATTTATTCATTGGCATCGTTAACGTAATATTTGACGGACTCTAAAGGTGTGTGGGTGGCGGATTTACTGCAGATTTAAATGTGTTTTCCTATAAGCGCTTGCGAATCCTCGAAGGAGGAGAGACGGGCAATAAGTAAAATATATATAAGTAACCAGAACATTATTATTATTATTATTATTATTATATACTGAATGTGTTTTCTTTCTTTCTTTCCTAGTCTTTGTAGAGCCTCAACCTTGGCCTTGTTAAGGTAGCCAGTATACTCTCGGTATTGGTGGAGGGGTAAGATTTATTCCTCGCTGGCATAATAGCTAGGACTCATTACGCATTTTCTTTTATTCCTGCATTGACTTGTGTTTATTCCAGCCGATAGTTATTTATTTCCTGTGCATTATTTTAGCTAGGGGTCCAGGCTATTGGGGTTGCTTTGTTCGAAGTAGTGGGTGGTGGACTTCTATAGTCTGTCAGTTACCGGGTGGATTACTTCGGCCAAGCAAACCGATAGTCTGGACAAAATAGATTGTGTCGTTTTATAGTTATGTTGCAGTGCGCCACAGGTAGGCTGTGTTGCCTACCTGGGCATTCCTTCTGTACTCGCACGAGCACTGGCACAATTATAAAAACCCGTTGAGTTGAAGTCGGCTTAGGACGCCTCAACGATTATTAGGATAAGCTTAGGTGGGTGGTGGTTGACAGGTGTTTGTTTCATCCTTCATTAATTTTTTTATGCTTGATATTTGCTTCATCATTTTGGCATTTATTGCTGTCATGTATTTACCGTAATTTAATTAACGTAAATTGAATCAGAGCTTTCTCTTCTTTGTGCAGCTTAGAAAGGATCCTCCTCAGTATTGCTATTCGGTAATGAGTTTTGTTGATAGTTGTGGTTCAAGATATCTTTTCACCACAACTAGGGGTTCCAGTTATTTGCATTATTTGTGTAACGGAACCCGTTCGGGGATTGTGTGCACCTTTGGTCCCCAGAGAGCCTGGAAGTTGCGAATGAGCTCTGTTCTGTTGCGATAGGCTGTGTTACGAGTTGCGGCTATGGAGGTGCTGTGTATTTGATAGTCTGTGTTAGTCCAAGGACTAGAAGCCTCTACTGTCAGTCGTAACAATATATATATAATGTACAGTATATATGTTTCTACCAATTTCAGAAGTGTAGGTTTCAGGTTGGGTATGCAGTTGTTTTTAGTTTCATCTTTTTTAATGCAAACAATGCTCATTTCCTTGATTATTACTATTATAATTATTGTTATTATTATTATTTGTATTACTATATTTTTAGGAGTCGGACCCTATATTGAGCGGTCAATCCTGTAAGTCCTTCAGTAATCTGGCACAGGTTGTCTTTCTCACAGGGAATAGGTCCGTTGGGGGGCGTTATGTGTATGGCCACCCTCATAGAGGGGAGTAAGGCGTCCGGAAATAGATATCTAGATCATTATTTTTAGGAGAGAGAGTCCTAGTGCTTCTATCTATCTATCTATTGCCTGACGCCGTGATCCCCGAAGGGGTGGCCACGAACGAACCGCCCCCATGCACCTCTGTCCCCAGTCAGTCGACGCCCCTCCCCCCAACCAGCACCGCCTTCGTTCATGTAGTTCCTCACTCCATCCTTCCACCTCATATTCGGTCTACCTCTCCCCCTCTGTCCCTCCACCTCGCTCTCGTACACCCTCTTAGTCATTCTCTCGCTTTCCATACGTTCCATATGGCCGAACCATCTCAAGTTGTTCCTTTTCACAGTTTCCAACACATCTACCTCCACACCACACCTCCTTCTTACTTCCTCATTAGTCTGTCTATCCCTCCATGTAACTCCGCACGCACTCCTTAAGTAATTCATTTCCACTGCTCTCACTCTTGGTCTGAGTCTCTCAACCAACGTCCATGCTTCGCTTCCGTAAGTCAGTGTCGGGATTACCACACTGTCATGCAAGGACTTCTTCACTTCCATACTGACCACCCTATTTCTTGTTACTGCTTTTAGCGTTCCTAGTCCTAGTGCTTCACGAAGATTATTATCGCAAATCAAAGACCACTTTCTACATTTCCGTGATCTTTCGATATTCATGAACAGCTATTTGGTCTGGAATCAGATATGATTGAGTTTATATGACCTTGGTACTGAAGAAATATTATGATTTATCTATTCCAAAGCCAACTCTACCATCAAGCCAGATATAAACATCGTCTTCTGAGAACTGGGACTGTCTTAGCAAACCAACAAATAAACAACCCTGCAGACACTGAAGCATTATATACATTGTCTTTGTTCTTACCAAGCTTGCCCTGGATAAGTATCAGTTAGCGATGTCAGAGGGCGCGACTAGGTGTTTAGTTTGTTACATTTTTTTCCCGTCTCCAGTTCCTGACTTGCAACACTCGCTGGGTTCCTTATCCCGGATTCATGTCTGTAGGGCCGAGCCACACAAGAGCTATTTCGGGCATGATTTCCCCAAAAGTTTGATATGTCACCTTCTGGAATATATTTGTTTATAAGAATTCTGCCATGTATGATAATCGGACTACTCTGGCTCCCGATATATTACGTCCACAATTATCTGACAATGTTACCAGAATGAAGTTGTGGATCCAAAGTTGCCGGCCAAAACCCTGGTGTACATTCGTGTTTAGATCCTCCTCCCTCGCGACCTTTCACCTTCACCTCAGGTCCTCCTAGGGCTTATATAGACGGACTCACATGTGAGATTTTTCTGGCAACTTATAATCTAGCAACGTTTGGGGAGTATTTGTTTTTGGTATCGATGACTAGACTGGAGGGGTAGTATTTTAAGTAGATTTGTTAAAAGTTTAAATCTGATACTGCCAGAAAAGAATTGATGAATAAAAATGGCTCTTGCGTATTCAACTTAAATAAGCATTCTCTTTCCTCTTGCATCTTGTTTTTCACTGCTCTTACTGGCTGTCTGTTTCGTTTTACTCTCGGTTTTTCTCCTGTCTATGTACATAAATATCTCCTTTGTTTCTCCTGGCTGGTCTAATTCATCAACTTGTTCCCCATTCATGTGTGCATGCGTATGTCTACTGTTGTGTGCCAGTGTGTATATATATATATATATATACTGTATATATATATATATATATATATATATATATATATATATATATATTCTCTCTCTCTCTCTCTCTCTCTTTCACACACACACACACACACACACACACACACACCAAAGCAGCAATTAAATTAAGATGTAACAGCTGGTTTATTAGAATGTGTCGTTGTCAATAATGTGCCCAACCGGAGTGTCTGCCTCACTTTAATTAATTATTAGTTGTCTCAATTATAATGGGATATTCGATGTAGGTTATCTTTACCTATATAAACTTAATGAACGTTCGAAAGAAATATTTTGTCATCCAGTATGTATATCAAAAGTGTCAACTGTGGTGCAATTTGTTGTTGTTCTAGCTCTTATTAGTATTGTTCATTAGTATTGTTCATTAGTATTGTTCATTAGTATTGTTCATTAGTATTGTTCATTAGTATTGTTCATTGGGGAGAAACTATGTATATTTTGTGTTATCTTATTTTCTGAAGCTTGTTAAGGGGGGATTGTTCTTTTTTTGGTAATTTTTTCATTTATTTATTATTTTCTTTAGTTTCCTGCGTAGACCTCCGTCAAATTTAAAAAAACATCCATCAGATCCCCCTTCTAGAATAATGTGTACATTTTTCGGTAGAAAAATGTCCCGGCCAAAGGCAGGTTACTCTTAATATTACAGGCTCGATATCGCTAGGCAGGAACATATCGACACCTATATGGCACGAAAGGTCTTAACATTGACAACGAAATGGGGCAAAAGGTGTTAAAATCGCCAAACTAATGGGCCGAACGTCATAACATCTGAAAACTATTGGGGGAAAGCATGAGGAAGAAGGGTGACCAGAAAAACAGCCCATGTCCCCTTAAATGTGTGGAGTATGGTTTACACATGGAGACACATACCAAATGTGTGGAGTATGGTTTACACATGGATACACATACCAAATGTGTGGAGTATGGTTTACACATGGATACACATACCAAATGTGTGGAGTATGGTTTACACATGGATACACATACCAAATGTGTGGAGTATGGTTTACACATGGATACACATACCAAATGTGTGGAGTATGGTTTACACATGGATACACATACCAAATGTGTGGAGTATGGTTTACACATGGATACACATACCAAATGTGTGGAGTATGGTTTACACATGGATACACATACCAAATGTGTGGAGTATGGTTTACACATGGATACACATACCAAATGTGTGGAGTATGGTTTACACATGGATACACATACCAAATGTGTGGAGTATGGTTTACACATGGATACACATACCAAATGTGTGGAGTATGGTTTACACATGGATACACATACCAAATGTGTGGAGTATGGTTTACACATGGATACACATACCAAATGTGTGGAGTATGGTTTACACATGGATACACATACCAAATCCATGGGTATTTGCGGAGTAAAATTAGATGTATGGTTACTGATCTTGATGTTGCTTCACATTATATACTGTACACGCATCAAGTCATCATCTTCACAAATTAAGGCTGGCCGTTTGTTTGGTCTATTAATTCATTTATTCATATATTTTTTTAGTTTCTTCCCTAAACCTCCATCATGCTTAGAAAAACACCCCCTAGACCCCCCTTCAAGATAAATTTGTACATTTTTCGGTAGAAAAAATTTCCGGCCGAAGGCCGGTTCCTTTTAAAATTGCAGGCTCGCTATCGCTCTCCAGGAAATAATCGACACCTAAATGGCACGAAAGGTCTTAAAATTTACAACAAAATGGGGCGAAAGGTGTTAAAATCGCCAAACTAATGGGCCGAACGTCTTATAATCTCAAAACTAGTGGGGCTAAACATTAGGGAGAAGGGGGTCCAGAAAAACGGTCTGCCTCCCCTTAAAGTAAAATATTTAGACATTTGTAATTCCACGACAACGCAGGTGGAAGGTTTCTAGGGTCCGCTTGTTGGCTCAATACTCTGCGTAACTCGACCAGATGCTGCTGTTATAGTCTAATCACTGTAAGTAGGCGATAAATCATTATCTCTTATCTTCTGTAACTCAAAATGGGCTAGAGCAAATTGGCTGTAAATTTCCACATATATTCCTTGACCGACTCTTCCCAAATGGTGGAAATATTACCTCGATTACTCTAGTCGTTTTTAAGTTACAGAGGATAGAGGTCGTGATTTCTAGCCTACTTCCAGCGAATAGACTATAGTGTAAGTGTTGATGTGTCTTTTTATCCTCGTGGTAAATCATGACGCCATTTTTGCGTTTTATTTGCCTAATCTTATATGAAATTACTTGGCTTAAGAAGGATCAGTGGGAGCTAGGAGGTTAATTAAGATCGTCGTTTGTTCCCTATTCGATTTCTAGAGGTAATTCCTACACTGAATAAATTTGTTTCAATTTGATGGGCCATAAACTTCAAAGGGAGAGAAGACAGAAGAATAAATACACAGGTTCGGTTGTTATTGTCTGTAAATCACTTCGTAGTTAACCCACTGAGCCCCAGCGACGCAATGTTTGCGTCGGCAATGTATGTAACGCTAAACCCCAGCGACGCATATGTTGCATCACTGTTAATTACTCCGGTCCTATGGCACCTAGAGAACTCAGATTTGTATGAGAACTGTGTAAGTATCCCACGCAACCATGCCGATGGTTGAAAACTCTCAAAGTCCAACCGTGTGTGCGTGAGTGCGCAAAAACCTGTTTTTGGGTGATTTTGCCTTCAATTTTCTCCTCTTGTATATCCAACTTTCGGGCGCACCGTAGGACCCCTTAATGACCTAGGGGATCGGTTTTTTGTGGGTTTTCCTTCATTCCTAACCCATTCCTGGTGTTTTCTGGAAAAACAAAAAAATTCAAAACCTGCCGGTCCCTGGTGGTACATTTATTATAAACTAGCTGGGGCTCAGTGGGTTAAGAACATCAGTGATCCCATCCTGAGAGTTAGGTTTAAAATTTAGTTTTTGTTTAATGTGTATAAAGGCGACAAAAGGCAAAACTGCCTGGTCCCCCGAAAGTTAAAAGAGTGAAAGTGTTATGCCAACAATACAATTAGCAGCGATGATCACCACCTCAGCTATCATGTCAGAAGAACACAGAAGTCGCCATAACAGAGGCCTAGAGCGCCTTCGACCACCTTCGACCACCACCAGAATAACAGCAGAGTCAGAGCGAACCCTTCTGGCTGTCAACACCTTCAATCAAAACAACGCAAAAGAACGAAACACTAAGATCAACGAACAAGTAACCAGCATCAAATAAAAACAAAATTGTACTTGGTCGCTGCCAGGTGTGAGACTAACCTTGCTAAGTTTGAGATAAGCCCTGTCAGCTGTGAATCTAACACTGACCTTGCCAAGTGTACTGTCATGTGTGATATTGATGCAAGTGTTACCTGTATTACCTGGGAGGCATTTAGCTCACACGCCATGTATGAGACCAGCATCACCGAAGCAGAGACTCACCTCTACCTACGCTACTGCTTGTGGTGTGATACCTGGTAAGAAGACCGAGAGCATCCCTGAGAAGAGAAGAAACTCTGATGACTTTAAAGCCTATGGTGTGAGACCTGGCAGTTATATACCTCATGAGAGAATATCAGTTATATACCTCATGAGAGTAGTAGACATAAAACTCCATCACCAATATGAAGTGAGAAATCATTAAGTCCACCTTCAACACCAGGAAAGTCACTAGTATAAATATACCGTGGTGTGTATCTAATTTTTAAAGTTCTTGCCTTGTTAATAGGTATTTTGTCCTTCAGTAATACAATACACACTTATTATCCCTTGTTATCCCCTTTTCAAAATCTGTCATTTATGATTGGACATTCTGGTACCAATGTAGCTTAAAGATTAAAAAGTAGGAATTCACTCTGATAAATACAACACCTGTCACGTACATATTATAACTTAGTGACTTCCGAATTTAAAATAATTATTGTTGCTAGTGATCATATTATCTAGAGGGTTGGGTTAATAGAGAAAACGTACTTGCATATTGATGCAGACAGGCTAAACTATTGTATTTTCCAAATATCAAATTAAATATCAAGAATTCAAAAACACCATTTCCTTGTATTCTGGTTGTATGTAATTATTTTATTTAGATCATTATGTTCATAAGTAACGTTTGATTAAGTTAAAGCACTTAAACAAAAATTTAATTCCATAGATATCATTACGCGCTATTCAAGACATACCTGTATTTCACAATTCAAGCATGTATAGATTTGAGCCCTAACTCAGGTAATTCTGATATCTTTTGTGATTGTATTCTGTGTACTATTCTCAATTTGATGATAAATTGCAGTCTCGTTGTGAGAGACCCCATTATTTGTATATAAATAAAGTGATGTTGTGTATCTATTGTAATTCTTGCCTCGTGTTTTGATTGTATTTATTTATAGACTTCTTAGTTTTTCCCCTTTAGAAGAACTCACCAATTCCAGTATTAACTAAACATATTAGAAAGGGAGCCATATTCAAGGTACGTCAGAGTCAAAATGTCATAGGGTTGTGAGTGGTCACCCTTCTTTGGGATAGGTTAAATGAGAACAAACTTTCCGCAAGTAGGGAAGATGTTAGAGGAAAGAGTATGCCTACACAAGGGGTCAGCACAGTAGAATAGTTTACGAGTACAACAGGAGGAACACCATCTGGTCCGTAGGCCTTCTTAGTATTAACCTCTTAAGTGCGTAGGGTGGGGTAGTGGCCACCCCTCCCTGTGCGGAGGTATTTAGACTGTTTCCTTCACTCAAATCGTCATCGTACCATAAATATAATTAATACTTATCCATATGCGCCTACTTTACGTTGATTATGAAGATATTAACCTGTTACAACCATAAAACAGGTGGAAACAGCGTTTGGCTGGTCAAAATCGCGAAATGAGAGCTAGAGTTATAATCATCGAGTGCCAGCCAGCCTGCCAACATCCACCCCTTACGACGTCTGGAGACACACTGTCGTGTAGTTGTCCCTTACTCTCTCTTTCATTCGCTTGGTAACACATACAAGCATAGCCTGCTTATGACTCACTATTGATAGCACGAAAATATACCGCCGAAATAAGGGAATAATAGAGAAAATTGGTGATAATTGAAGAGGGGGGGGGGGGGAAAGAGGGGAAGGAGGGGATGTGGAACAGTGATATTTGGCATGGCCAAGGGCCAATAATAAAACAAACAAAAATATCAATTGATACTGGGCTCGTTAAATGTTTTTTTTTTAGGCCTGGGATTATATAAGGGGTTCTGCAGCGCACCACTAAAACCTTATATTAGTGGATCCGCACTTGCCGGGTTAAGCCCAGAGAGGGCAGAAAGTACATCCTTAACATAAATTAGGCTATTAGGCATAAGTAAGAGAGAAAGGGGTAGAGAAGGAGGAATTCCACCAAAATCATCCAAGGTGGAGTTTTCAGCAAAAGTTTGAGCAAAGAGTTCAGCTTTGTCAGTGGAACAAGTGAAGGAGGTGCCGTCAGAGTGGGGAAGAGGTGGGAAACTCGAGAAAGTAAATTTGTTGGAAAGGCTTTTGGCTAGATGCCAGAAAGGGTGGGATGAGCTAGAGTTGGAAAGTTCAGAGCATTTGTTATTACTGAAAGAGTTTTTGGCTAGTCAAAGAACAGAGTTGGCATAGATCTGGGCAGAAAATAGGATGTAAGGGATTCTTATGTATGCAGGCGATGTTACTGTTTGAATGCTCCCTCCTTATTACGAACAGCAGTAGAACAAGCATGAATAAACCAAGATTCTATTGCATTAGACTGAGAGAAAGAAAACGGAATGTATGCCTCCATGTCCGAGATGATTACCTCAGTGATGCGTTTAGCACACTCAGAGTGTCCCTGGCAACGGAAACTAAAGTTGTTCCATGGCAAATCAAAGAAGTACTGCTGAAAAGCCTACCAGTCAGCAGCGCCAGAGTGCTACAAGAGGTGGCAGCTGGGAGGATTGGATGGCCATACTGGAGAGATAGGACAGGTAAAAGAGATAAGGTTATGATTAGAGGAGCCCAACGGAGATAAAAGGTTTACATTGTAAGCAGAAGGACCGAGAATGGGTATATGAACATGATTATATTAATATCCAGTATTCGAGAATGGATAATAAGTCGTAGGTGTGTGCATAAACCTTTAACCGTCTTGGTGGTGTAATGGTTAAGGTGTCTAAAAACTGTGTGATAACCCAGGTTTGAATCCCGGTGGATCACTTAATTATATATGCTTTCATTAATTTTATTGGAGGTGTTTGGTGGTGTGGTGAAATTAATAAAAAATAGATAAGTCAAGGATGTTGGGTCGATCTCGACGGCGGTCAGATATACGAGTAGGGTGCTGGACTAACTTCTCTAGGTCATCTAGGATAGAAAAGATGTAGGCTTGTTTACCATGTTTGGCATTGAAATGAGAGGAGAGTCATTGGCAGTGGTGAACATTGGAATCATAGAAGATGGATATTTCCGAGAAAAATGGTTGATAGGATGTATTCCACTTTAGAGTTTAGATAATCCAAAACAAACAGGAACACTAATAGAGTTAGGGAATAGATACACAGCACAGTAATATTTAGTTTGAGAGTGTCAGGAAAGTTTGAGCCAGAGAATTGAGGCTTCAGAGGAGTCAAAGTCGGGAACACAAGAGCAAGCGAGTTTGTTCTGCACATACAGTATACACAATATCCGAATTTGGCTTAGAAAATAGGATAGAGAAAGAAGGATGACACCAAGAAGAATCTAATAAGGAGAGGTGGCTCTCTGCTTTTGGTTGTAGGCCCCTGATAATTACCCCATCTAACATCAAGCAACCCCCAATAGAGAACGGTTAATTTCGAACAGTAACTATGCAGTTTATACACCTCATTAGAGAATGTACCGTTCTTTAGAATACGGTTATATTCGAGCTATAACTATATAGTTTCTAATATCTATAAGCTACCGCTTGCAGTACTCAATATCTCTTAATTTTTCACAATTCATAATAGCTCTTATAGGCCTATATCTAAGTAGTAGGCTACTGTAAAAATCACCCATGATGTTTATATTGTGATCCCATTTTTGTCATTATCATTATTGTCCTACCTCGGTTCATATACTGCTACAACTAAATATATTGTGCTACATTCCATGTAACTATACAATCTAGTATTTGTGCAGCAACTTTACCTTTTCTGTATAAAATACTTGATCTAATATAATACCTTTGTTATTATGTGAAGGTTACTCAACGTCTATATCTTGTATTGGTTTTGTTCCTTACATTTAAATTTTGTTCAGTACCTGTATGGATTTCAGCCATATGTTCCCCATAGTGTTCTTACGTTTACTGAAAAGTAAATAAACAAACACACACACACTGAATCATACAGTTCCTCATATTACTTGCACTGCTTAATTGGTGAGGAGTAAAAAAAGACATAGCGGTACGCAATTATCTCTCACTTAGGAATATGCGAGACAACCACATCAATCATCCCAGTGACTGTCTCTCGAGTCATTTATGTTTCTGCAGCTCTACCCATACACATCATACACTAATAAATACACATCCCTTCAGCAACAATACCAACAGTGTAGAACACATCTTTTGCCTCATGTTCTACGTATTTGTAAATGTATTTTCTATCGATGTTATGTGTTTACTATTCAGGTCGACCACTGCAGCACAATACAGTGCTAGGAAAATTTCTCCACTAACGTTTATTGCTTTTCTGTGTAGGCCTATTCATGAATAATATTCTATAGCCTAAGCAAGTCATTCCAACCTCACACTCCATGTGACACTCATGTGGTGATGGGCTGGTCTATTAGAGTGAGAACTGAGCAATCTCTGCCATACCCATAGCTTACTCTGACTGTTCCTTTTACTTATATATTTTCTAGATCTCAAGTGACGGCGTCTCTAACGTGGATTGACCTCCCAATCTACCAAGATTGGAAGCCAAAGCGTCACATTTTTCCCTTGCCCCTCAACTTTCTCTTCATAATTGCTGAGGGACACAGGGCCCTGGGTGGGGCTTTGGATTCCCGGGCATTTCCGCACCCTCCTCAGCTCCCCGCCATGGAGTGGCTTCGGTCACCCAGGCTTTATTGTGGTCGGCGGGGAGGCTTCTGTGGGGGCGCTCGGTTATGGCCTTGGCCTTGCTCAGGGCCTTGGGGCTGTTCGGCCAGGCAGCTTGGGGAACAACAACAACAACAACAACAACCTCACACTCCATAAAAACTAAGAACATAACATTGAGGGTATGTCTTACATTAAAGATAACCGATCAGGTGAAAGGCATATATATACAACGTGAGTAGATTATGCTATTTATTTATATTATTTAAAACATCTGTAAATTGTGGAGCATCAGACGTCAGGCGGCCAACCCCGCTATACTGGTCATCTTAAAAGTGGCTGCTTCACGTAACACGGGACTTAGTTCAGCTGATCAGGTGTTTTCGTCTTCAGTTTGATGTCAAGGTTCTTGAGCCATAACAAACATCTTCAATGATACAAATGCCAGCATTCATGGCTCAGCTATTTACCGAGAGGATGTCTCTGCAATATGTATTCAGTCAGCCATGATTATACACTCGTATGTGAGTATACTATATACTGTATACTCGGAGATACACCCTACTTATGACTAAGCACTTCACCTTACCTTTGGGAAAGAAGTTATATATGAATTTATTTTGCTTCTTCTTGTATTTTCCACAAACAACACAGCTGTTACCGTGTTGTTTTGATGCCGTGTTTGTATCTGCCGCAACGCCATCTGGCAGCTCCCAGTGATATTTTGTAAGAGTGCAGACGATGCACCACCGATGGCAGAACCATCTTCAGGGGTGCTGGGTCAAAACTAGGGATCAATTGGGAGCTCGTTTAAGAGCTCTCTCCTTATTAGATTCTTCTTGGAAGAAACAGAGGTTTGCTTCAGACACCTTAGTGTCTGTAAGAAAAAACAATAGATCTGGTTGGTGGTATTTCACAGAGTGAAGGTTAGAGGAGAGGCCGCAAATGTTGCAGAAGTTGATAGTTAGTGGTTCAGTACAATTTGTGAAGCCGTTACCAGGGGTGAAATTTCTGGGAGCATTTATGGCCCTTCCCCCTGGGGACACCAAGGCTGGTCGTTGCCTTTCTTTTTGTATATATTTTGAGAAGATAATGTAGTATGTAATTTGTTAGTAGTATAATGTATTGATAGGCAGAGAAGGTGTTTTGGAGGCCAAATTGGAGTAGCCTTCTATAGGCACAGAATAGTTCAGCAAAGGAGGCCAGGTGGTGAAACAGGAGTTCAAGCTCTCCTTATCAGCCACCTGTAGCGCTCCCCAGGAGTACCATCCTGTTTGGCTAGCACCTGCAACCAGTCAGTGTGCAGTTGAGATAAGTCTTGTGAATATATTTCAAATTTTAAGGCTGTAACAAGTTTTTGAAATAGCTTGATGGTGAACTTGTAAATTTACCTTTCTGCAATAATGTTGCTTGAAATGTGTAAGACCAAATATTATCACTAATTATATGAATTAATTTGCTATTGCAGCTAAATACATAAAACTTACTATTGTATTTGTCCCAGGTTTATGTCTTGGCAATAGTGCAACACAACCACAAATAAACAGACATGGGAAAGGGAAATGTTGAATGATCCCCCACGTTGACACCTCACTTGTACATGGACGTCTTCAAATACTTCATTCACACCGAGGGCGCGTCAATCAGGCAACCCTCTAGTGGAAAAAACTTGCTGCACGAGATGTTAGATACACAGTTCATTGTTGCCTCGAACAACCCATGGTCGTCCCCAGATGTAGTTGTAAACAAAATACGATGGCGCCCTTAGATTTTGCGTTAATTACCAGAGAATGAACAATGCCACGATTATAGATGCCACCCCCGTCCTGCACTGATGACTCTCTCGATTCTATTCATGGTGCCAAGAAATTATCTACATTAGATTTGCAAGCCGGATACAGGCAAGTGCTGGTTCACCAGGCCCATAGAGAGAAAACATCATTCTCCACGAGTAGTGGCAGGCATTTCAAGTTTAACGTCCTGACATTCGGACTGTGCAACGGAATCTCAACCTTTTCCAAATTATATGGAGTACCTGTTGCAAGGATTGATCTGGGAAACCTGTCTGGTGTACTTGGACGATGTGGTAGTATTTGCTAGATCGTATCCAGAGCACTTGGACTGTCTGCCCCAGGTCTTTCAACTTATCCGAGAGGCAGGCTTGAAGCTCAAGCCCTCTAAATGCGTTAATGCTCAGCTTCTGTTGCTTATCTTGGTCACATCACATAATTTCGGGCTAAGGCATTTTGTCCAACCCAAGTAAGTTGAAAGCCATTAGTGATATTGACCTTCCACCGGATATATAAAGGGTACACTCCTTTCTTGGTTTAGCTTCACAATACCATCTGTTTGTCAAGGGATTTGTAACAATTGCCAGGCCTTTAGATTAGTTGAACAAAAAAAGAAAACCAATTTTATGAACTGAGGAATGCCTGGTCACCTCCCGACACCTAAAGAATGCAATCACCTCCTCTCCCATAATGGCGTCCAAGACTATACATAACCATTCCACCTATACACTTGCGGATCTTTGGTAGGGATAGGGGTCGTCTTAGCTCAAGTATCTGAAGGTAAAGAAAATATAGTGGTATGTGCCAGCCGAACCTTAACTCAAGCTGAATTTATTTGAAAATGTTTGTGATCTGCAACACTTCTGAACATATTTAATAGAGGTCAACCTCACTGTGATTTTCACCGACCACCATTCACTGCAGTGGTTGCGGAAGTCAGAAACCGCCAATGCATTAATAGTTCGCTGGAGGGAGACACTGGAGGAATTCCAGTTTGATATGCAATTACTTTTAACATCGTTCTTAACAACATTTAAACCCTGAATGAAATTAATGAATTATAATTAATTATAATGAATTATAATGAATAATAATTAATTAATTAATGTGATTCTCAATACAGACCTGGTAAAATACACACCAATCCGGACTCCCTTTACTGTTTACCAATCCAGGCCATGCAATTGCTCCTCCATGCCATTCACCCTTTTGTTTTTTGTTTTTTTTCTATATTCCAACTACTCCCTCTAGGGAGTAGGCTGATAGCCTTTACACTCTACCGCTGAACACGGTGAGGCCCGTGAGGTCTTGTTCCAGTCTAGGGAGTGAGACATGCGAAGCACCCATTCACGGCTCGAACCCAACTCCATCTCTGAAGCTGCTTCGCCCCTGCGCTTCACAGTCTCACTCCCCATGCTCGGACCCTCACTCTCAGAATGCCACCTTTTGAGCAATTAACTCACTAGGCATTGCCCCCCTGTAGCATATTTTGAAGAGTACCGTGTGAGAATGATTAACGACAGTTCCGACCTCCCAGAGATAACCCCAGGGAGAACACTGTTGCAGGTTTAGTTATATCATAAACGTCCCTCCTGGCACCCCTCCCAAGTATATTACTCATTGCAATGCGTAGGTGACCACTTTCATACTGAGTCAGGGCATGTGGTCTTAGATCCCAAAGAAACCGAAATCATAATACACATACTCCCCTCCGGAAACTGGATGCATTTGGGTAACACTAAGTTATTACAGGCTTTTAGAACAACTTACTGGACCATACCCCAATCTCGCAGTCAAATGTGCTATCGAGGCTTGCCTAGCATGCGCAAAGGGAAAGACACGAAGTGGACACCAGGCTTTTCAGGCACTCTTACCGCAGATAAACCGTGGCAATTGTTGGCGTTAGACACGTTCGGGCCCCTGACGCCATACAACTCATTTGGATATGTAATAACATTTGTAGATACAAATTCCAAATTCGTGATTGTAAGACTGGTAAAAGAACACACCGCCGCCAATGTAACTAACACCTTATTAACTGACATATTTCCTGATTTCAGTCTTCCCCAGGCACTGCATTCAGATAACACCCACGAGTTCTCAGGTCAAATCTGGACCAAATTATCTAAACTTATAAGGTACACAATATCTCATTTCTATCCCTACTGGCCAAAGACAAATTAGATATGCGAGGGTAGCCATAGGAATATTGTGAATCAGTTGTGTAATAAACTAAAACAACACAAAACCTCAGACTGACTGAATCAGTTAAAAATGATACAGTGGGACCTCAACTCAACCCATAGCAAAGATGGTTTATCGCCGCACAAAAGGTGTTTGGCACTGTACCCGCACCAATATTGCTGCCCATCAGGCATCTGGCAACACCAGCAGCCACTGCGACCGACTCTAACGCGACTATCAGTTATACATAGAACCGGTTGCACCAATTTTGATGATGCCTTGACCTCGATCCCGACACCACGCTTCCTTCAAATCTCTTCAGGGTATTAAGAAATAGACATGTGCATCAGGATAACATCCCCAAAAAGGCCAAGAGAGAGCAACCCAAGCCACCTGAAAGTTACAAAATTCCACCACAATCCTTCAGTTGGCATGCACCGTTCGATCCGTTGAGTCTTCCACCTCCATCACTACCTCATCCACCTCCACCCCCTCCTAGATCCTCCCTATTGCCTCAAAGACCCCCAGAACACTTCCAAACAAACACAACATTCACCAGATCAGGCAAGGTATCCATTTCCCCCACCTGCTTAGGATTAACCTTTAAACGGCGAAGCTATGGTAGTTCAAAGGTTACCGCCATGCAAAGGTTATTGGTTCAATTCTGACGAAAATCGTCATACTTACCAAATATATAATTAATACTTATCCATATGCACCTATTTTACTTTTAATATGAACTTATGAACATTGTAAAGCAATAAAACAAGTGGTAACACCAATTGGCTGGTGAAAAACTTATACTTTAGCCCTCTCTCCCTGCCACCCTCGCGCGAAAATACTTGATGAATATCGGGAATAATAGAGAAAATACTGGATAATTGAGGAGGGGGGGAAGAGGAGGAAAGGGGGGTGGGGGGAAGGAGGGGAAGGTGGGGGGGGGGCACATATGAAGGAGTGGTAGTAAGTAACTGAGGGGAATTATCTCACCTAATCACATATTGCTTTGTTTTGAGTGCCCCCGGGGATGTTTTGAACATTTTTTTTGTTTTATGTGCTGGATCTATAGAGGACGTTCCCATTGCACCACAAAAACCTCTATAGAGGATGCTCTCTGTTAATGGGTTAAGTGTTTGTACATTTGCGTCTGCACCCATTAACAAAAGGAACCGAGCCGAGTCGATAGTCATCAGTCAACCTCAGCAACTAGCCACAGTAAGACCTCCTCTCCAATGACACCCTCAACCCTTCAAACTATTAATCTATCACATTTTGTGGTAGGTTTCCGCTGGGAGGAAGCACTGGCTCTCACACTGAAAAAATGCAAGGATGCCTCGACCAAATCGTTGTCAGAAGGGACGGGGATCCTTCATATATCACGAGGCTATAGAACCAGATGTTAGATCATCTTACAACCCACTTCCAACACACCGTCGGAAAAGGTATACACCTTCCAGTCATAGGGTCATTACTTCCAGACTCGTGGGGTCTATGCCACAATCCAGATAACCAAGGAGTCTGCCTCAAAATCTACGTACTCTATGGAGACAGAGCCGCCAGGCTCATAGTCTGTGACCTTGACTCTGCCCTGACTTCAGAAGAAAACAGAAGCAATGGGCCAAGCCACATCCCCAAGGGTCCATGGGAATACCCGAGCTGGGACATCTGCTACGCTCCTTTTTATCTCGCCGGTCCTGCGTTCACCAGGGCATGAGACCTTCTGGCCCGGAGCAGGAGGACCAGCAAGAGGAGGTCTAAAGTTAATGACTTCTTTGGAAGTGAATTGGATGGCAGCTCACCTGCTTAACCCTTGTCTAGCAGGAGGTTTTGGGCTTATTTGGGCATATTCAAGCCCTCCTGAATGATAAATCAAGTATCTGCATGAAAAGAAATGTATTCAGCAAAAAACTAGGCGCTAAAAGCTTCAAAATGAGACCAGAACGAGCTACGTAGCACTCGTCGTTCTCATGCAGTGTTACCACTAACATGGGAGTTTAGCGTATAGCGGCATATTTGTTCCCACTACGCTCACTACTGGCAACGCTACCGTCCTCTCGAGAACAGAGGGAACATGAGTTAGTGGGCGGCGGTAAGCCCTGGGATTCGGCTGTCTGGCCCGCTGCGCTCCCGGCCATTTGCACTCGATTATAACCCTTTAAAAGCCTTAATAATACTCCTAACTTGCTGCAAATTGGAGGCGGACCTAAGTCCGCCCCCGATCTTTAAGGGTTAATGCAAGCAGTTCCCTCTCTGGTAAAATCGTGAGGCCTGAGTATCTCTGCCAGAAGACCAGAGGAACTCCGTCACTCTGGCTATGAGTCACCCTGTTGGTTGGAGGTACCTAACACACGTATTGAGCAACTGATGCGGGTAGGCTTGAGCATTCGGCCATATGACTTGAACAAAACCGTCATTCTGGTTACGAGTCACTTTAACTCCCAATTTGAGTAACTCATTTAAGTCACGCTTGAGTGTCTCAGTATTGATGTGAGTAGCTCCATCACACCTGTTGGTTGCAGTTACCTAAACCCTGCTTTGAATAACTCATATGGGTAGGCCTGAACATATCGGCCAGAGACGTGAGCAACTCTGTCACTCCTGGTTAGAGCTACCAAAATCCCGAATTGAGTAGCTCACTCAAGTTATGCTTCAGGATCTCAGTAACGACAGGAGCAACTCTGTCAATTTCCGGTTGAGTCAATCAACCCCCAATTTTGAGTAGCTCATTCGGGTTATGCCTGATGATATCGGCACAGACATGAGTAATTCAGTCTCCTCATCACTGCCAGTCAAGAGAAGCAGACCGGAGAAGGAGCCACATGAAAACCAGCAGGCCAAGACGAGATGATTGCCATACACACGACGCCCAGCCGGATCAACCCTGGACAGATGCAATAAACTACAATTAGTTTTTGGCTTACAGAGATCCTTCCTAGGCCCTGATAAGAAAAATTATATACAAACCAAACTATGTCATAACATCTCTGTTAATCATAAACTTGAACTTCGATTATACTTGAACAACTCCGTTTTTTTCACGTAAGAAACTAATTCAATTATATTTTATTACTTTGCCTCACACACCACCTGTCTTACAGACATTCTTAACTATATGTACCACTAACACGCCCCTCTTGAGAAATGTATTCAATTCATGACCTACTTTTCTTCTTGGGGTTACACTTTGTAAATATCTATTGTATTGTTAATTCACTTATACCATGTGTTGTTGTTTTGCTGATCTTTATGTGTGACGAAATTGTGTCATCACTTATAGTTATTGAGACTTGGTGCCAAGATTGCCTACATTGTTAATTATCTATATTATGTTTATTATCTTATATTCCCCAAATTATGCATAAATAAAAACCTTACTTACCATAACCTGTATATTATGTTGTTGCCTGACCTACCCAGTCGATATATGGACCTTCCACTCACACAGTAAATATTTCAACAGGCCCAATCAGCTATATTCAGCGCCAGTATTATAATTAAAAAGATTTGTCCGGAAACATTTTGCTTGACCATCTGACTACCAAAGGGTCTTCTTAAACTGAAAGCAATAGTCAAATGTCAGCGTTAATAAATGTTTATCGCTCTCTCCCTCTTCTTCAACAAGAGAGAGAGAGAGAGAGAGAGAGAGAGTTAGAGTTAGTTAGTTTATCACGAAAATATAAAACTACAATTGGTTATGTAAATGTTTCCACCGTAGCCGTCCCGCAGGGTGCATCTGGCATTTATTGTTTTGCCGGAGAGAGACTTCATCTTAGCCAACCCACAAATGACCATCTGTGCACAGACAATCCGTGATAACTATACACCCTTTTGAATATATAAATAGGTAAAGCCAAGTTTGAAATAATTGTTAATTGTACTATAATGACACTCCTTGAAGTTACATATATAAATGTATACATATTTAAATATTTGCAAAGCTATTATTATTCGTAATTGTACATTGATTGTGGCAACACTGTTACAGTCTCGTCTGATTGGCACATATTTATTACTAATCCCATGCTTTGTTATCGTTATCGAATTATAACATTCATATCATGAATATGGAATAAATTGGGATAGATCAGATTAGGTTAGGCTAGGTT